>CM077157.1:106552340-106620768 GCA_039583875.1 Platanthera guangdongensis
GACACGGCCCGTGTCACTACCGTGTCACTTGTGTCGACACAGCTCGATGATCTCGACATGGCTCGTCGAGCTCAACTCGACGTACACGGGTAGGGACACGGCCGTGTCTCTACCCGTGTCACCTGGTGTCGACACAGCCCGTCAGTCTCGACACGACTCGTCGACCTCAACTCGACGCACACGTGTAGGGACACGGCCGTGTCACTACCCGTGTCACTTAGTGTCGACACAGTTCGACGATCTCGACACGGCTCGTCGAGCTCAACTCGACGCACACGGGTAGGGACACGGCCGTGTCACTACCCGTGTCACTTCCAGTTTCTTTTTACACTGATTTCTCCACTTCTCCACAAGTGCAGTCCAATTCCCTGCACTTCTCAGGGCTCGAGTCAACCCTCCTGACTCAAAAACACACACACTAGGGGCCTAGAGCGATTCGGGTCGTTACAGAAAGAAAATGGAGAGTAATCTCTAGTTAACTCTAGAGGGGGGGGGGGGGTGAATAGAGTTAATTAAAAATTCCTTTGCAACTTTTATAATTGTAAAGTTAAGTGATAAAATAGGTGATATAATAATAGCTAACAAAATTTAACAAAAGCAAATAAAAACAACATTAAGCTACCAGAACACAAGACAAAAGGAAAACAACAAACACACAGACAACACAAGAATTTTATAGTGGTTCCCCAACTGGGTACATCCACTCTTCTACCACCCTGGTAGGAATCCACTACAGGTTTTGATCAGGTGACTGCCACCACAATATCTATTTGAAGGGAGATATTGCAACCCTTTGAGCTTTTGATCAGGTGCCCAAAAACCAAACTCAAGTCTTTTGGAAGGTGACTTGTGAACCAGGTTAACTTTTGAAGGGAGTTAAAACCCTGTACAGTGGGATGAGAAAGAAAGTGATGATAGTCTTCACTTTTCTCAAAAACACTTAGAGAAGACTTTATGTGTATTCCAGATCTTGTCAAAGCTCCCCCTGATATGTAGAGTTGTTTAGGATTGAGAAGCTTTGTTCAGGAGTGTGTAGGTCTTCAGCTTGTGTAAAGTAGATCCAGGAACTTTAGACAGATGGATATATATTGTCTCAGCAAATTCCTGGAAGGAGAAGATGAAGAAGATTCTTGATCAGTTTGTGTTGTTCTTCTTCTATCTTCTTGAGTGAAAAGTGAGAGATGTGGATTTGGAGCTGCTATAAAGTTTCTGCTCTTGCTAAGAATATCTCTTTGCAATTTTTCTGCTTTGAAAGAATTATTTTCCTGTTCTCAGTCTCTGTCTTCTTTTCAAAATATTATTCTTTCTATATTCTCTTTGACAACCAACCTTCCTTCGAAATTTGAATAACTGCAATAAATGCCTTGCTGGAAAACTGGAAGGAAAACGGCTAGCATATCTGTCATTATTCATTTCCCTAACTGTCCCGAGAAATATGTCAATTAAATCCTCCGATGAATACCATAATCAATGCAGCCAGGAACAGCTATATTCATAGGACATATAAGCATTGATTACTCAGGGAATTTATGACTTAAAATAATAATAGATTGGGAACAGATAAGGAAAGAACAAAGAACAGACAGCTTACAGAATTCGTCGACCAGGGAACAGATTTCGTCGACCTGCACTCAGAGAACGTCGACCTGAGGAATCCTGTTCATCGACCTGAGCTCTGCGAAGCAAATAATGAATATAAACAACTGATTCTGCTCTCCAAGAACGTCGACTTGAGAATCTATTCTACACTCAAAGATCGTCGACCACAGAACTTGAACAAACAGAATTAGTCGAGCTAAGAACCAGTCTGGGAGATAACGTCGACCATATAATATATCCTTCTGATGAATATCGTCGACCTGAGCTCTAAGTTCATTGGGTTGAGATCGACAAACGTCGAACTAATTTCCAGACAACTGAAAATCTTCTAAGTCTTGAATCTAAAAATCACATCAGGCAGGTCCATGAAGTTTGACACTTTGGGGACTGGCCTAAAACTTAGAAAGAAAAACTAGTGACCCTAACTATACATCATGGGTCAACATAACCTAAGAAGTGAACCTAGCCCAAATCAAAACAGGGGTTCCAACAATCTCCCCATATTTGAGTGAGGTTACTTCAAAACAAATAGAAACAAAAGCATTCACAAAGCAAAAGAAAAATATATCTGGCAGAAAGATTTAAAACATGCAACAGATATATATATATAATGTAGCTTTGTGTCAGTAAATGAATACAGAGTTTAAGATAGTCATAAACTCAACGACTGTAACGCCCCGAAACTCAAAAGAGTGACGGGGGACGTTTTGGGCCAGCTTTGGTTCTGGCTGCAGGCACACGGCCTGGGACACGGACGTGTCCCAGGGCGTGTCAAGCTTGTGTCGACACTCAGCCGGGAAGTCGACATTTTGATCTCGACATTGTGTCGATACTGGCACACAGCCTGCGACACAGGCGTGTCGCAGGGCGTGTCGACCCGTGTCGACACTTAGCCGCGAAGTCGACACTCTGCGTTCGACAAAGTGTTGAGACATGGCACACAGCCTGCGACACGGGCGTGTCGCAGGGCGTGTCGACCCGTGTCGACACTCATCCCGGGGAGTCGACATTTCGCTCGACGTTGTGTAGAGATAAGGCACACGGCCTAGGACACGGGCGTGTCCAAGGCCGTGTCGTCAGGTCGACGATCTTCGCTCGACGAAGTGTCGAGTGTCGAGACCGTGTACACGGCCTGGAGCCCAGGTGTGTTGAGGTGACACGGGCAAGGACACGTGCGTGTCCTAGAACCCGTGCAGTGCTCGGGTTGTTTTCGGGGAAAAATGATGGGGGTACACGGCCGGCCACACGACCATGTCAGGTGGAACACGGGCGTGTCAGGTCGAACACGGGCGTGTTCGATACCCGTGTGTTGTTCCAGGCAAGCCGATTTTGACGGAAAATGAGGCACACGGCCCTGGACACGGCCGTGTGCCAGGCCGTGTGCAGTCCAGATTGGGCATTTCAGTCCCGAATCAAAGCCGTTCGTTTCATTAATTGATGATCCAACGGCTGGGGGTTGTTCCTGAAGGGATATACCCGGGATTGGGCCTTAGAAACCCTCACTTTTCATGAGTGGTTGTCTTTCTAAATCTTAGAAAGAGAGGAGAGCTAAGGAAGGAAGAAGAAGCTAGATCCAACCATTGGAGGAGCTTCGAAGCTCCGAATCGCGAGCCGACTCCGGATCCACGGAGGCAAAGATAGTGCGGTGCTTTTCATCCGCTTACTTTTCCATGGCGCCAAAGAGGAACGCTAGGGTAACGATTCTCTTCTTGAGTATGAGTAGCTCTCCTTCTTTGCATAGTAAGCCCGCTCTTGCGAGTTTGCGGTGAGTTGGAGGTGTTCCTTCAGGTAGATATGTGAAGTCCATGTTGTTTAGAGTCCGTAAGCGAGAACAGACATAGGCATGATGTGTGAAGCCTACCCGGACATGTTGGTCTGGATCGGTGATGTTGCATTGCATAATGCCGGAGAAGACTCCGTGCTATTGGTTGTTTTTCGGGTTTTCTACGCGGTAGATTGCAACAGGGAGCCTTGGGGATTAACCCAAAGGTGCACCCGGAAAACTGGGCGGATGAGTGATCTTGCCAACTTGGCGGCCTGAGAGCCAACTTGAACATAACTGGGTTATGTGAATTGTGATGGAAATGGGACTCGGGAGAAGTTTGACCCGCGCAAATGGCTTATATTGTCGTTGCGATGTGAGCACGAGTTAGATGGAACCGTAACCGTTCTATGTCGTTCGGTTAAAGAGACCTAAGGGTACGTGGCACTTGCCGTTGGCATAGATTATGGTCTTCGGCGGTCGATGGCTTAAATTGTCGTGACCCAGGCCAAGAAGACAAAATGCTCATAGGTTTTGCTGTCAAAGTGGCGGTGGTGAGTCCAGAATGTCTATGGCTTCAATTGACGTGACATCGACCGGTTCACCGAGAATGTGCCCTGAGAGCACGAGGTGTGTGGCCGTGCGAGCCAACGTCTGTGATGAAATTAATATTATATTGCTCACTTATGCTAATGAAATGCAGGGAAGGAGCATCGCCGCCCCGAGTTGGGGGCGGGATCGTTATAATTTGGTCAGCATTGCTGACCGTTGCCTTGTTTTCCACCGTGCAGTGATTTGTTGCTTGCAGGTGCTGCTGGACCAAGCGGTCAATAGCGAGCTAAAGCCCAAGTGCGAAGCCGGCCCTCGAAGGCCTAATTGGAAGTGTTTACTATTTTATTCATGTATGACCGGCCTGCGTGCCGTGGTTTGTAAATCATGTAATATCAAGTGAAATAATTTGTAAGGCCTTAAGGCTTGTGTTGGTATATGTATAACATTCCTATTTTGTATTAGTGGACTTTCATGCTTTAGTGCTGGGTTCTTATTTGCAACTTTTATAAACTGCTTCTGCTAGAATGCTCTGTGTAGGACGTTATGATTGGTTGGATGGTTTCCATGAGTAACCACCCGGTCTGTCTATGACATACGACGTCGGGCCCCGGCCGGACCTACTGCTATATGCTATGCGACGGATAGGGGGTGTTACAATTTGGTATCAGATTACTGGTTTTGGTCGGGCTTAAAATGAATTCGTGGGCGAATTCTTTTTAAGGGGTGGTGAGCACATTGTGTGCGTCATCGTTATAACAGTAAAAGAACCCATGAATGTCCACTTAGGAATGAAAATACACGTGTTTGAGGAACCTGCGTGTTCCTATAATTGCTGTTTGCAATTTTACTTGGTCGCTTAACGGTGTTTTGTACCACTATAGGTGACCAGAAGTGGTGTTGGGCCGTCAGAACGCCGAGTTTCTGAGGCTAGTAGTGCACCAGATGTTGCTCCTACAACACCTCTATCGGCTGAGAACATACGATTGGTGGCCGAAGCGGTGTTGGCCGTGATAAATGCGCAGCCTGCAAGGCAAACGCAGCAGCCCACTCCTGCGATGGAGCAGGAACCTCTTCAAGAGGCTGAGCCGAGGAGAGTGGAGCAAGTGGTTGTGGAACCTATGGTGCCAAGGAGGGCAACCGAGAGACAGCTTAAGCATGTAATGAGCTTTAACCCTCCAGTATTCTCGGGGTTGGGAACCCCATCTCAAGCTGAAGACTGGCTCTCCAGGGTGAAGAGAGTCATGACAACAATGGAGACGGAGGAGTGGCAAATGACCACCATCACTACGTTCCTTCTGGACGGTGAAGCGAGAATGTGGTGGGAAGGTTTGGAGCTGCACTTATTGAGAGGTAGGCAACTTGTTGATGTCTCGATGGAGGAGTTCTCGAGATTGTTCTTGGCTAGATACCTCCCTTCGGCGCAGAGGATAGCATTGGAGAATGAGTTTCTGAAGTTGGTTCAGGGAGAGAGGAGCGTTGAAAGATATTGTACCTAAACACCTAGAGGGGGGGGGGGGGGTGAATAGGTGATTTGAATCTTTTTAACTTTTTAGGCAGCAATCAGATAATATCACAGAATTCTATTCTACTTTATCACAGCACACATTCAGCAATCACAGCAAACCACAATCACACAGTAGACACAGAGTTTTATAGTGGTTCCCCAAGCTTTGGGTACATCCACTTTCCCCCTTCACCTATCTAGCAGTATACTAGATTCGAACAAACTTCTCCACTATCTCAGAACCCCAAAACAGGTTCCTACACCACAGTCCCAAGGCCCTACAACTCAGCTTTTCCACAAAGCTTACACTCAACCACCAAGGCCTACACTCAGCCACCAAGGCCTACACTCAGAGATTCTAATCTCCTACACTTAGGCTCTCAAGCCCTACACTCAGCCTTTATAATTAAAGGCTTACAAAACTAAGATCCCTAAGGATCCTACAAGATAAAAATGAATACAATAATGTTAACTCAACAACTCAGAGAATAGAGAGATGAGATGTGAGTTTCTTGATGAGTTCTTGGAAGAACTCAGCTGAAATCAATCTGACTTGGCTTTCTTCAAAGCTTCTTGAATGTAGAACTCAATAAGATTGACTTCTTCTGCAGTTGAACCTTGATCTCTGCTTCTTAAGATTCAGAATAAATCTGAACCTTCTTCTCAGTCTGGTTCCAAAGACTGACTTCTTGGATGGAGCTCTCTCTCTCCAACTTCTTAGATCTTCACTTGAAAGCTAGATCTTCTTTGATACTTGATCAATCAATGTTTCTGAACTTGAACAACTTCATCAATCACAGTTTCTGTAGACTGTATAGGCCTATTTATAGGCCTTCTTCATGGTAACTGGCTGGTCCGGTCCATAACTGAATTCTGACAACTCTGACAGGTGCAGAAGACCGGCTGGAACGGTAGCTTTCAAGTCATCGAGTCAGTTCTTGAAAATTCTCTAACTGTCTGAAAGTGTCGAGACTTTCTATCTTTAAGTGTCGACACTTATAGACCAAGTGTCGACACAAGTTGTCTAAGTGTCGACACTAGTCTACAAGGTGTCGACATAACTCCCTGTGTTGTAGATTTTATATCTCGACACTGCTTCTTCTTCAGGTATCGACACTGAAATTGAGTGTCGACACAAGTACTTGTTCTTCAGTATTTTGCTGAATTCTTCTAAGTGTCGACACATCTCCTTTGTGTCGACACATCTTCATGTGTTGAATCTGTTAAGTGTCGACACTTCTTCTTGGTGTCGACACTAGTCTTTAGTGTTGATACTTGCTGAGTGTCGACACAGCTCCTTGTATCGACACATTCTTCTTCTATCGAGACTTCAGCTGAGTGTCGACACATCTTCATAGTGTCGACACTTGTACTTAGAATATTTTGTTGAACTTGCTGTTCTTTGCTAAGTGTCGACACAGCTCCATGTGTCGACACTTTCTTCAAGTGTTGAGTCTTCAGCTGAGTGTCGACACATTCTTTCTTATGTCGACACTTTCTTCAAGTGTTGACTCTTTTGTTGTGTGTCGACACATTATTCTGGGTGTCGACACTTTCTTCAAGTGTTGACTCTTCTGTTGTGTGTCGACACATTGTTCTGGGTGTCGACACTTATACTTAGTCTCTGCCAACTTTTGCTGAGTGTCGACAGAGCCTCCAAGTGTCGACACTTTCTGATGTAGACACAGCTTCACTGGGTGTCGACACAACTGCTATGTGTCGACACTGCTTCACTGCACTTTTCTTCACTGAGTGTCGACACATGGAACATAACTGGGTTATGTGAATTGTGATGGAAATGGGACTCGGGAGAAGTTTGACCCGCGCAAATGGCTTATATTGTCGTTGCGATGTGAGCACGAGTTAGATGGAACCGTACCCGTTCTATGTCGTTCGGTTAAAGATACCTAAGGGTACGTGGCACTTGCCGTTGGCATAGATTATGGTCTTCGGCGGTCGATGGCTTAAATTGTCGTGACCCAGGCCAAGAAGACAAAATGCTCATAGGTTTTGCTGTCAAAGTGGCGGTGGTGAGTCCAGAATGTATATGGCTTCAATTGACGTGACATCGACCGGTTCACCGAGAATGTGCCCTGAGAGCACGAGGTGTGTGGCCGTGCGAGCCAACGTCTGTGATGAAATTAATATTATATTGCTCACTTATGCTAATGAAATGCAGGGAAGGAGCATCGCCGCCCCGAGTTGGGGGCGGGATCGTTATAATTTGGTCAGCATTGCTGACCGTTGCCTTGTTTTCCACCGTGCAGTGATTTGTTGCTTGCAGGTGCTGCTGGACCAAGCGGTCAATAGCGGGCTAAAGCCCAAGTGCGAAGCCGGCCCTCGAAGGCCTAATTGGAAGTGTTTACTATTTTATTCATGTATGACCGGCCTGCGTGCCGTGGTTTGTAAATCATGTAATATCAAGTGAAACAATTTGTAAGGCCTTAAGGCTTGTGTTGGTATATGTGTAACATTCCTATTTTGTATTAGTGGACTTTCATGCTTTAGTGTTGGGTTCTTATTTGCAACTTTTATAAACTGCTTCTGCTAGAATGCTCTATGTAGGACGTTATGATTGGTTGGATGGTTTCCATGAGTAACCACCCGGTCTGTCTATGGCATACGGCGTCGGGCCCCGGCCGGACCTACTGCTATATTCTATGCGACGGATAGGGGGTGTTACAATTTGGTATCAGATTACTGGTTTTGTTCGGGCTTAAAATGAATTCGTGGGCGAATTCTTTTTAAGGGGTGGTGAGCACATTGTGTGCGTCATCGTTATAACAGTAAAAGAACCCATGAATGTCCACTTAGGAATGAAAATACACGTGTTTGAGGAACCTGCGTGTTCCTATAATTGCTGTTTGCAATTTTACTTGGTCGCTTAACGGTGTTTTGTACCACTATAGGTGACCAGAAGTGGTGTTGGGCCGTCAAAACGCCGAGTTTCTGAGGCTAGCAGTGCACCAGATGTTGCTCCTGCAACACCTCTATCGGCTGAGAACATACGATTGGTGGCCGAAGCGGTGTTGGCCGTGATAAATGCGTAGCCTGCAAGGCAAACGCAGCAGCCCGCTCCTGCGATGGAGCAGGAACCTCTTCAAGAGGCTGAGCCGAGGAGAGTGGAGCAAGTGGTTGTGGAACCGATGGTGCCAAGGAGGGCAACCGAGAGACAGTTTAAGCATGTAATGAGCTTTAACCCTCCAGTATTCTCGGGGTTGGGAACCCCATCTCAAGCTGAAGACTGGCTCTCCAGGGTGAAGAGAGTCTTGACAACAATGGAGACGGAGGAGTGGCAAATGACCACCATCGCTACGTTCCTTCTGGACGGTGAAGCGAGAATGTGGTGGGAAGGTTTGGAGCTGCACTTATTGAGAGGTAGGCAACTTGTTGATGTCTCGATGGAGGAGTTCTCGAGATTGTTCTTGGCTAGATACCTCCCTTCGGCGCAGAGGATAGCGTTGGAGAATGAGTTTCTGAAGTTGGTTCAGGGAGAGAGGAGCGTTGAAAGATATTGTACCTAAACACCTAGAGGGGGGGGGGGGGGTGAATAGGTGATTTGAATCTTTTTAACTTTTTAGGCAGCAATCAGATAATATCACAGAATTCTATTCTACTTTATCACAGCACACATTCAGCAATCACAGCAAACCACAATCACACAGTAGACACAGAGTTTTATAGTGGTTCCCCAAGCTTTGGGTACATCCACTTTCCCCCTTCACCTATCTAGCAGTGTACTAGATTCGGACAAACTTCTCCACTATCTCAGAACCCCAAAACAGGTTCCTACACCTCAGGCCCAAGGCCCTACAACTCAGCTTTTCCACAAAGCTTACACTCAACCACCAAGGCCTACACTCAGCCACCAAGGCCTACACTCAGAGATTTTAATCTCCTACACTTAGGCTCTCAAGCCCTACACTCAGCCTTTATAATTACAGGCTTACAAAACTAAGATCCATAAGGATCCTACAAGATAAAAATGAATACAATAATGTTAACTCAACAACTCAGAGAATAGAGAGATGAGATGTGAGTTTCTTGATGAGTTCTTGGAAGAACTCAGCTGAAATCAATCTGACTTGGCTTTCTTCAAAGCTTCTTGAATGTAGAACTCAATAAGATTGACTTCTTCTGCAGTTGAACCTTGATCTCTGCTTCTTAAGATTCAGAATAAATCTGAACCCTTCTTCTCAGTCTGGTTCCAAAGACTGACTTCTTGGATGGAGCTCTCTCTCTCCAACTTCTTAGATCTTCACTTGAAAGCTAGATCTTCTTTGATACTTGATCAATCAATGTTTCTGAACTTGAACAACTTCATCAATCACAGTTTCTGTAGACTGTATAGGCCTATTTATAGGCCTTCTTCATGGTAACCGGCTGGTCCGGTCCATAACTGAATTCTGACAACTCTGACAGGTGCAGAAGACTGGCTGGAACGGTAGCTTTCAAGTCATCGAGTCAGTTCTTGAAAATTCTCTAACTGTCTGAAAGTGTCGAGACTTTCTATCTTTAAGTGTCGACACTTATAGACCAAGTGTCGACACAAGTTGTCTAAGTGTCGACACTAGTCTATAAGGTGTCGACATAACTCCCTGTGTTGTAGATTTTATATCTCGACACTGCTTCTTCTTCAGGTGTCGACACTGAAATTGAGTGTCGACACAAGTACTTGTTCTTCAGTATTTTGCTGAATTCTTCTAAGTGTCGACACATCTCCTTTGTGTCGACACATCTTCATGTGTTGAATCTGTTAAGTGTCGACACTTCTTCTTGGTGTCGACACTAGTCTTTAGTATTTATACTTGCTGAGTGTCGACACAGCTCCTTGTATCGACACATTCTTCTTCTATCGAGACTTCAGCTGAGTGTCGACACATCTTCATAGTGTCGACACTTGTACTTAGAATATTTTGTTGAACTTGCTGTTCTTTGCTAAGTGTCGACACAGCTCCATGTGTCGACACTTTCTTCAAGTGTTGAGTCTTCAGCTGAGTGTCGACACATTCTTTATTATGTCGACACTTTCTTCAAGTGTTGAATCTTTTGTTGTGTGTCGACACATTGTTCTGGGTGTCGACACTTTCTTCAAGTGTTGACTCTTCTGTTGTGTGTCGACACATTGTTCTGGGTGTCGACACTTATACTTAGTCTCTGCCAACTTTTGCTGAGTGTCGACACAGCCTCCAAGTGTCGACACTTTCTGATGTAGACACAGCTTCACTGGGTGTCGACACAACTGCTATGTGTCGACACTGCTTCACTGCACTTTTCTTCACTGAGTGTCGACACAGCTGCTTGTGTCGACACTTTCTGTCTGGTGTCGACTCAGCATCCTTGGTGTCGACACAATGACTCCAAGTGTCGACACTGCTTGTCTGGGTGTCAACACAAGTCTTCTTAAGTGTCGACACTTTCCCTCTGTGTGTCAACACATGTACTTAGAAACTTTTTTGCTTCAGTCCTGCAAATACTTAACCTGCACAAGTAACTCAAAATATATCAAATACATTTTGATGTATATCATTGAGTAGGGTGAGGCTTCTTCAAATCAGGTACATTCAAACCAATGTACCCAACAATCTCCCCATATTTGGAGAAGTCATAACCCTTAGTCAATGATATACACCATTCATAATAAAATTACAAAATGATGTAAAGCAGGATTATATATAGCAGGGCAAACATAAACATGTATCAATCAAACATGTATACATAGACATCATCACAAAACAAATATGAAATAGATTTAACATATAACACATTGTTCTAATATCTGTCATATTCATTTTCAAAAGTTTACAGAATGTTTTACATCAAAAATATTTCAAAGTAAACTTTAAGAAAATTCTAATTCTATTTCTGTTCTGGCTCCTTAATCACTATTCCTTTTCCAGCTTGAACTTTGGCTTGAACAGGATCTTCAGCAACTTCAGCATCAGCAGGCTTCTTGACTTTCAGATCTTTCTTCTTAAGTTCCTCAGCCTTAATCTTTTGCCTTTCAAAATAATGATATGGCTTTGGAAAGTACTTGCTAGGCTCCTGGGCAGTAGGAGGTAGCTTTCCCATCTTGGCCTTCCTTCTGTATTGAACTATAGCCTCCTGCCTTGTCTCATGTTTTCTCCATTATGCCTCAGAAAACCATTTGTTCCTGTCTTGCACATTATCTTGTGCAGCTTTCCAAGCAGTCAAAATAATGTTCCTTGAGGTGGGGCTCCACTGCTCAAAGTCAGGTCTTTGTTCAGCTTGATCCCTGAACCTCTTCTTAGACAATCTAGTCTCTTCTTCTTTCTGCAGTGCTTCTTGCATAGCTTCAGATATAGGCTGAACAACTTTCTCAATAATGACATTGTCCTTTCCCCCAGGTGGGCTATACATGGACTATACATTAGCATGTATCATGTCAAAATCCGGAGGAGGGTAGATGACTTGAGCCACTTCAGGTTGCTCCCCTCCTAGATATGCAGGGTGAATTCCAGATTATGCCACAATGTCATCATCACAAAGAGGAGAATATCCAAGAGTGGTTCTGATAGAATTTGATATCCACTTGGCATGATCAGAGCTGGCTTTGACTAAAACCCTCTCCCCCTTTATGACTTCTCTTTCTATATGATCTCTGACATCATGTTTTTGAAATCTGACTTGATGATCCAAATAATTAACTCCATCTTTAAAGAAAGGTTTTAACCTTTGGAGTTTGTTAGTTATGATCTTTTGAGATTCTTGAATGGCAGTCTTAACAGCAGTGATTTCGTCTTGGAATACTTTGTCAAATTCAGCTTTAACAGTAGCAGTAGAGGTAGAAGGTCCAGCAGCTATGTTTTTCATTTCTGTGACAATAGCATTATGGGAAGCAGTTAAATTATCATTCATCCTGATTTGGTTCTCTAGAACATACCCCTGCTTCAGTGCTATGTCATCTACTTGAGCCTTAATCTTTTCCTGATGAGTAGCCAAGTACACCACTGCATTTCCTCCCTTGTGAAAGCAGTCTGTCATCTCCTCCTTGTTAAGATTCATTTCAAATCTTATTGACTTTATATCCTGGGCCAGATCAAACTGCAATGATTTCTGCCCTTCATCCACATACTTCTCAATGGCCTGCCTGTGCTCATCCAGCTTTATTTGCATGGCAACCATAAGAGCATTATAATCTATTGATGGTGCTGATACTAGCTGAACTGTAGGCTGTGGTGCTATGGTTTGTAAGGCCTTCTTATAACTCTGGCTCCTCCTTCTGAATACTTGAAATTTCTTCTTCTTAGCCCTTGTAGCCTCCTCATCTTCAGAAGCTGAGGAGCTAGCAATTTCAACCCTCTCCTTAGGGCTTGGGGGCCTCTCAGTCTACACATCTGGTGCCTTCTCAGTTTCTTATCTTGCAGGCTCTTCAAGAATTACAACTTGCTCCCCCTCAACTGGAGCATTCTCTCCTTCAGCAGCAGTAGTTTCTTTTCCAAAGTCTTCTTGATCAAGATTAAGAAATAGATCTTCCATAGTAAATTCTTGTGGTGAATGAGCTGGAGAAATTCTTGGCTCTTCAACCACTGGATCAGTAACTACAACTTTAACAAATGTGTCTTCCATGACAGCATCTGGGACTTGGCTATCCAGCTGATTTTGCTGATGAATATCAGACAAATCAGTATCCTCTATAGGAAAATCTAAAGCATTTAGTTCAGTGATTACCTCTAGTATTGTGGTTGTAGCTTGCTCACTCTCTAGAGTAGTTGGCTCTGCTATAGCTAGAGGCTCCCCCTGGATTTCAGGAACATTTTGAGGAGCTGGAGACTTTACAGTAGTGCCTGTCACTTCATCCTCATCAGGTGTGAAGACCACATGCTCTTCACTGTCAGAGCTGCTAGTGGACACCTGAGCCACTGGAGCAGTTTTCCTTTTCTTCCTTTGAGGTGATACTTTTTCAGAAGTTATCTTTTCAGGGGTTGGCATCTCCTTAGACAACACCCTATCCCATCTGGAGAATAACCTCATATCCATTTTTCTCATATGATTTATTTTTGTTCCAGCAGCTGTACTCATTACCTCTGGAATACTTCCAGCAAGGTATAGACTTAAGATTCTGCCCAAGTTGGGCTTCTTCAAGCTTTCCTTTATCATCTCAAGAATCACTAGAGACCAGTCAGTTTTTAGATTGAAGATTATTCTGGTCATTATGCTGAACATATGGGCAGAGACCCTATCATGCCCTCTAGGTTTGCTTAATATTACCTTTCCAACAATTTCAGAAAGGAATTTCCCTTGACTGTTCATGCCCTTTCTAAGAAACACTGATCCAATCTTCATCTTAGAATCCAGACCACACCATGCCAATACTTCTCTTATCCTGGAAGTAGTTACCTCTTCTTCTTCCTTTGTTCTAGGCAGATTTAGAATCTTCCTCAAGCTCTTAGGTGATACCTTCACCTTTGCACCATGGACTCTGAATTTGATCTTGAATCCAGATTCGTCGACCTTAGCTCCATTGAGGAATTCCAGAACTTCCTTTTTCCAGATCTTTGTTGGCGCAGAAACAAGAAATTCCAACCCCGAGTCTGCAACTAGGGTTATCACATTCTTGATTTCTTGGTCTGTATCACCAAACGCGTCGCGCACCAGTTCGTACCCTTCATTGACGTTCTCCTCAAGCTTTGGCGCCATTAGGGTTTGAAGAATTTGAACTGAGAGAAGAGAGGTGTCGACTCACAAGTTTGGTCTCGAAACTTTTGAAAGTGTGTCGACAGACTAAGGCAAAATTCTATTTATACCTTTCTAGGTTTGAAGATAAAAAGGCGGGCAGCTAACTTAAATTGTGTCGACACTGTCGATAAGTGTCGACACTGACTTATAATGTCTCGACACCTATGTGTCGACACAAGTTTTAGTCAATATATATGTGTCGACACTTGTTTATGTGTCGACACCACTTAACTCGACACATAGTCGAGACTTTACTTAGAGAATTCTGAGTAAAACCTAAGTGTCGACACCACCTTGGATGTGTCGACACCTACTTCTCATGTGTCGACACTAATATTCTGAAGTGTCGACACCAAATTCCTAGATGTGTCGACACCCTTTCCTGAAGTGTCGACACCACTTGTCTGTGTCGACACAGATATCTCTGTGTGTCGACACCTTTTGACTTAGCCATTTCTATAAACTTATTCTAAGTTTATCATTCCTAGTTCAATTTTAAATCTATTGAACTTAGCTTCTTCTAAGGGCTTAGTATACATATCAGCTAGTTGATTATCAGTTCTAACATATTCCAGCAAAATATTTTCTCTTTCTACATGCTCCCTAAGAAAATGATATTTAATTTCAATATATTTGTTCTACTATGGGATACAGGATTATTGGCTATTGAAATAGCACTAGTAGAATCACAAAAGAGTGGAGTTCTACTTACCTGAATTCCATAGTACTCAAGCTGATGTTGTATCCACAGAAGTTGAGCATAGTAACTTCCAGCAGCCACATATTCCGATTCTGCAGTGGAGATAGCCACACTTGTTTGCTTTTTGCTACTCTATGAAATTAGTCTTCCACCTAGGAATTGACAGGTTCCAGTAGTGTTTTTTCTATCTTCTTTGCATCCTGCAAAGTCTGCATCTGAATAACCTGTTAGTTCAAAATCCTCATTCCTAGGGTACCAGAGGCCTAGATAGGGAGTGCCCTTTAGATATCTCAATATTCTTTTGACTGCTGTCAAATGAGACTCTTTAGGGTAGGCTTGATACCTTGCACAGACACATGTAGCATACATGATATCTGGTCTACTTGCAGTCAAGTATAATAGGGAGCCAACTATCCCTCTATACAAGGTTTCATCTACAGGTTTCCCTGCATCATCCTTGCTAAGAGACATACTTGACCCCATAGGAGTCTTCATGGTACTGGATGAATCCATACCATATTTCCTTATGAGTTCTAGGGTGAACTTGGACTGACATATGGATAATCCATTCTCAGTATGTCTTACTTGGAGACCCAAGAAGAACTTTAGCTCTCCCATACTACTCATCTCAAATTGACCTTGCATTAGTTTTGCAAACTTTTTGCAAAAGTTGCTTTCAGTAGACCCAAATATAATGTCATCTACATATATTTGGACTAGTATTTCTTTGCCTCTAGATTCCCTAAGGAATAGAGTCTTGTCTATTTTCCCCCTTGTGAACTTGTTCTCAATGAGGAAACTAGACAGGGTTTCATACCAAGCCCTAGGGGCTTGCTTTAACCCATAAAAAGCTTTCCTAAGTCTATAGACATGATTAGGTATAGTTGAATCAACAAAACCTGATGGCTGTTCCACATAGACTTCCTCTTTAAGATTACCATTCAGAAATGCTGACTTGACATCCATTTGGTAAACTTTGAATCCTTGAAAGGTTGCATAGGCCAGGAACATCCTTATGACATCCAGTCTGGCTACTGGAGCAAAGGTTTGATCAAAGTCAATACCTTCTTCCTGCCTATATCCTTTAGCAACCAATCTTGCTTTGTTCTTAATGATGACTCCATGTTCATCCATCTTATTCCTGTAGATCCACTTTGTTCCTATTATATTGTGGTCTTTAGGTTTAGGAACAAGTTCCTAGACCTTACACCTCTTGAACTGATTCAGCTCTTCTTGCATTGCTTCAGTCCATTGTGGATCTAGAATAGCTTCTTCAAACTTCTTTGGTTCAAATTGAGATAGAAAACTGGAGTAGATTGCTGCATTCAGATTTCTGCTCCTTGTTTGTACCCCTTGTCTTAGATCACCAATGATCTGCTCTACTGGATGATCTCTAAGATGCCTATTGGCTGGAGGCATCCTGACTTCTGGTTGAACCTCTTCAGTTCCTTCATCTTGTTGTACTCCTTGTACTTCTTTTGCATAAGGTACATGTAGTACTCCCCCTGGACAGCAGCCACTATCTTCTACTTGCTGTCTTGCAGCAGATCCTTCTTCTATAGTGAGCTTGTCCATCTTCTTTGTTAAACCTGTGGAGCTGCATACACTACTAGACAACTCATTGTTAATAAGTTTAGTCTCATCAAATACTACATGTACAGATTCTTCTACAACTTGTGTAGACAAGTTGTAGACTCTATAAGCCTTACTGTTATTGCTGTACCCAACAAAAATTCCCTCTTGGGACTTGGCAGCAAACTTATTCAAGTAAGACTTACCAGTGTTAAGTATGAAGCACTTACAACCAAAGATCCTGAAGTAGGATAGGTTTGGTTTCCTGCCTTTCACAACCTCATAGGGGGTCTTGTTGAGGCTTTTAGTTATGGTAGCCCTATTAATAACATGGCATGCAGTGTTAACTGCTTCAGCCCAGAAATATTCTGGTAGTGATGTATCACTTAATAGGGTCCTACCAGCCTCAATCAAGGTTCTATTCTTCCTCTCAGTAATGCCATTTTGCTGAGGTGTTCTAGGTGAAGAAAACTCTTGAAATATCCCAAATTCTTCACATAGTTTTGTCATGCTATCAGACTGAAATTCAGTACCATGGTCACTTCTAATGTTGACCACTGTACTATCTAGTTCATTCTGAATTTGCTTGACAAAGCTATGGAAGACACTAGGTGTTTCAGATTTCTATCTTAAGAAGAACACCCAGGAAAACCTTGAGTAGTCATCTACAACTACAAAGGTATAGACCTTCCTACCTAGGCTGTGAACTGGCATTGGACCAAAGAGATCCATGTGCAAGAGGTATAAACACCTCACAGCATCTTTGTTTTCTATGCTTCTAAAGATGGATCTAGTCTGCTTGCCCTTTTGACAAGCTGAGCAAATACCATCTTTAACACACTTAACTTGAGGACCATTCCTCACTAACTCTTTGCTAAAGAGTTTGCCAATTGTCTTGTAGTTTAGATGGGCTAGCCTCTTGTGCCATTTGACACAATGAGAGACTGTCTCATCAACTACAAGACACACTTGAGAACCATTGGTCTCACACATGATGTCTAGGCAGTAGACATTCCTCTTTCTATAACCTGTCAAAATGATCTCTTGATCATTTGACCTCTTGATATGATAACCATCCTTAACAAATGAAATGTCATACCCTACATCACTTAATTGACTTATACTTATTAGGTTGTGTTTCAACCCTTTAACATAAGCCACTTGAGTAATGGTAACCAAGTTGCTAGAAATGTTACCAAATCCTTTGATGATTCCTTTTTCAGAACCACCAAAGGTGACTTTTGGACCATCCTTGATGGGTATGTAGTCCTTTAGTAAACTCCTTATTCCAGTCATATGTCTGGAACATCCACTGTCCAAGTACCATATTGGGGCATGGCCACTTGGACTCACCTGCAAAACAAATTAGTGAACCTTAGAACCCAAAGAATTCTTTGGTCCTTGGTACTTGTTAGTTTGCATCCTGACAAAGCTACCTACTGGTTTTCCAATAGGCAGTTTGCTACTCACTTTGGCACTTGCATTGTTCCAACAGTCCATTGCAAAGTGGCCTATCTTGCCACAACACCAACACTCAAACTTATTGTACCTTTGCTTAGGTACAATCTTAGCTGTTTTATCCACAGCTGGCTTGTTGAGTGTTGGGGCTTTGCCCTTGGACTTGGACTGGACAGTCCTTGTAGGTTTAGTAAAGCCTAGTCCAGCTTTAACTTTGTGATGAACAAATTCATCAATTAAAGGTAGAACTAACTTAGGTTTAGAAAACCTAGCAACTAGATCTCTCTCCTTCTAAAGATTAATCTCCAGACTCTTGATTTGATCATTCTTATATGTGATAGTCCCCATCTGAATCACAGTTATGTGCTTCAGTTTGGCTATCTCATTAAGTTTTTGATCAAATAACTTCTCAAAATCAGTTGCAGCAGCTTTGAGATTAGCAATTTCCTTTGCCTGACTTTTAGCTAGGGACTTGCTTTTCTTATAAGCTTGCAACAAAACTTTATATTCATCTATCAACTGATGAATATCCTCTTCAGATTCAGATACATTCTCATCACTTGATGATGATGAATCTGATTCTGTACTGGCACAAGAAATTGAACTGGAAGAACAATGTTTTACCTTACTAGGTCCTGGCTGCTCCAGGATTTTGTCACTTTCTGTCAATGTCATTATCCCTTGGCATTGACTATCTTCTTGTTCATATATAGAATTCATAATCTGCATGAACTCTTCTTCTTCTTCTTCAGCAAAAAGCCCTATATATGCCTCAGCATCTGACTCAGTTTCTGATGAAGAAATATCTGACAGTGTCTTCTCCTTTTTGGCAACAAATGACTTTTCTTTCTTGCCTTTGAAATGAGTCTTCTTCTTGTCACTAGACTCCTTTCTTTTTTCTGGACAATCAGCAACAACATGACCTTGTCTATTATAGCAATAACAAACTATTTTTGAAAGAGTTGCCTTGCTAGACTTAGTCTTTTTCCTGTCTTTCTTTGAAGACTTTCTATTCTGATAAAAGTCTTCTTTTCCCTGTGAAGTAGAAGGCCTTGTCCTCCACTGTTTCTTCTTCAAGAACTTCTGAAAATGTTTAGTGAAGGCAGCAAAGTCCTCATCACTTTCACTGCTTTCAGACTTTGTACTTGCTGACTCATCTGACTCAGTTTCAGCAACCTTTGGAGGTGGAGTTGGTGACTTACCTCTGTACTTTATGGGGGCTTCTGTTTTGAAGGCCACTGTCCTTTCCTTATGTTCACTTCTTGTTGATTTCTCCTCTTCTTTCCTCACTGTCAACTGTATTTCATAAGACAATAGTTTGCCAAACAGTGTAGGTGGAGGAATTTCTGCCAACTTAGCCATTTCTCTAATGACACAGATCTTGGTGTCCCAATCTTTAGTTAGGGACCTTAGAAACTTGTCATTGAGTTCATAATTACTGAACTCTCTGCCATAGGACATGAGCTCATTCACAATTCTGTAGAACTTCTTATAGCACTCAGTTATGCTACCAACTTTTCTTTGTCTAAAACTTTCATATTCTTGGTTTAGCTAGGATTTTCTGTCTTGCCTTACTTCTTCAGAACCCTCCATGTACACAATAAGAGTTTCCCACATCTCTTTAGCTGTCTTACAGTGTATCAGATTCTGAAAAGCTGCATCATCTATGGCACTCACTATTATGTTCTGAGCCCTCTTATCCATAGTGGCTAGAACAATTTCATCCTTTGTCATTTCAGAGAAATCCTTTGGTGTTCTCTGATTTGCATCTAAGACTGATACCTTCATGGTCACATATGGCCCTTCTTTTACTGTGATATAAATCCTAGGGTCTGAGGCTTCCACAAAAAGTCTCACCCTTTCCTTCCATATACCAAAGATCTCTTTCCTGCATATGGGTAACTTCATGGATCCCAATTCCTTGTGATTCTCAGTGGAACCCATGGTTCTTGATTTTCTTGAATCTGTAATTTGACTTAGATTGAATCTACCAACAGGATCTACTCAGACTGTTAGTCCTTTTTGAGGAACCTGGCTCTGATACCACTTGAAAGATATTGTACCTAAACACCTAGAGGGGGGGGGGGGGTGAATAGGTGACTTGAATCTTTTTAACTTTTTAGGCATCAATCAGATAATATCATAGAATTCTATTCTACTTTATCACAGCACACATTCAGCAATCACAGCAAACCACAATCACACAGTAGACACAGAGTTTTATAGTGGTTCCCCAAGCTTGGGTACATCCACTTTCCCCCTTCGCCTGTCTAGCAGTGTACTAGATTCGGCCAAACTTCTCCACTATCTCAGAACCCCAAAACAGGTTCCTACACCTCAGGCCCAAGGCCCTACAACTCAGCTTTTCCACAAAGCTTACACTCAGCCACCAAGGCCTACACTCAGCCACCAAGGCCTACACTCAGAGATTCCAATCTCCTACACTCAGGCTCTTAAGCCCTACACTCAGCCTTTATAATTACAGGCTTACAAAACTCAGATCCCTAAGGATCCTACAAGATAAAAATGAATACAATAATGTTAACTCAACAACTCAGAGAATAGAGAGATGAGATGTGAGTTTCTTGATGAGTTCTTGGAAGAACTCAGCTGAAATCAATCTGACTTGGCTTTCTTCAAAGCTTCTTGAATATAGAACTCAATAAGATTGACTTCTTCTGCAGTTGATCCTTGATCTCTGCTTCTTAAGATTCAGAATAAATCTGAACCCTTCTTCTCAGTCTGGTTCCAAAGATTGACTTCTTGGATGGAGATCTCTCTCTCCAACTTCTTAGATCTTCACTTGAAAGCTAGATCTTCTTTGATACTTGATCAATCAATGTTTCTTAACTTGAACAACTTCATCAATCATAGTTTCTGTAGACTCTATAGGCCTATTTATAGGCATTCTTCATGGTAACCGGCTGGTCCGGTCCATAACTGAATTCTGACAACTCTGACAGGTGCAGAAGACCGGCTGGAACGGCAGCTGTCAAGTCATCCAGTCTGTTCTTGAAAATTCTCTAACTGTCTGAAAGTGTCGAGACTTTCTGTCTTTAAGTGTCGACACTTATAGACCAAGTGTCGACACAAGTTGTCTAAGTGTCGACACTAGTCTACAAGGTGTCGACACAACTTCTTGTGTTGTAGATTTTATATCTCGACACTGCTTCTTCTTCAGGTGTCGACACTGAAATTGAGTGTCGACACAAGTACTTGTTCTTCAGTATTTTGCTGAATTCTTCTAAGTGTCAACACATCTCCTTTGTGTCGACACATCTTCATGTGTTGAATCTGTTAAGTGTCGACACTTCTTCTTGGTGTCGACACTAGTCTTTATTATTGATACTTGCTGAGTGTCGACACAGCTCCTTGTGTCGACACATTCTTCTTCTGTCGAGACTTCAGCTGAGTGTCGACACATCTTCATAGTGTCGACACTTGTACTTAGAATATTTTGTTGAACTTGCTATTCTTTGCTAAGTGTCGACACAGCTCCATGTGTCGACACTTTCTTCAAGTGTTGAGTCTTCAGCTGAGTGTCGACACATTCTTTCTTGTGTCGACACTTTCTTCAAGTGTTGACTCTTTTGTTGTGTGTCGACACATTGTTCTGGGTGTCGACACTTTCTTCAATTATTGACTCTTTTGTTGTGTGTCGACACATTGTTCTGGGTGTCGACACTTTCTTCAAGTGTTGACTCTTTTGTTGTGTGTCGACAAATTGTTCTGGGTGTCGACACTTATACTTAGTCTCTGCCAACTTTTGATGAGTGTCGACACAGCCTCCAAGTGTCGACACTTTCTGATATAGACACAGCTTCACTGGGTGTCGACACAACTGCTATGTGTCGACACTGCTTCACTGCACTTTTCTTCACTGAGTGTCGACACAGCTCCTTGTGTCGACACTTTCTGTCTGGTGTCGACTCAGCATCCCTAGTGTCGACACAATGACTCCAAGTGTCGACACTGCTTGTCTGGGTGTCGACACAAGTCTTCTTAAGTGTCGACACTTTCCCTCTGGGTGTCGACACATGTACTTAGAAACTTTTTGCTTCAGTCCTGCAAATACTTAACCTGCACAAGTAACTCAAAATACATCAAATACATTTTGATGTATATCATTGAGTAGGGTGAGGCTTCTTCAAATCAGGTACATTCAAACCAATGTACCCAACAAGCGTGGATGAATATCTCCACGAGTTTACTCATTTGAGTCGATATGCTAGCTCCACCATCGCAGATGAGGAGCGCAAAACTAATCGATTCTACGAAGGTTTGAGGGATGAGTTGAGATTACTACTCTCGGGGCCGATGACGCAGGGTTTCTTAACCTTAGTCAACACTGCCCGGTCCTTGGAGAAGGACATGAAGAATGTACAAGCAAAGAAAAGCTTGGGTGAGAAGAAATCTGAATTCAAAGTGCCGACTACTTCAAAGTCCGGCTATCAGAGGTCTTTCAAGAAGCATAGGACTTCGGGTCCAGCTCCTTCTGGTGCTTCTGGGATGACTACGAGTCGGACCCCGGGCATGTGTTTTACTTGTGGAAAGACGGGGCACTTTGCTGTGACTGTTGGAGCGGACGTCCTAAGTCCGAGAGAAGGCCGGGAGCGACTTATGAAGAGAAGGGCAAGGCGGTGGAGTCGACCGCATCCCACTATGCTCCGGCCCAACCAAGGGTGTATAATCTTGGCCAACAGGAGTCCATCAAACAGGCTGATGTGGTGACAGGTACGTTTTAATTTATAACAAGTCAATTTCTTTAAATACTTGTTATGTACATGTTACCTTACCACTGCTTGTTTAGGATTTGTTTTGATTTGTGAAAATCCGGCACAAGCACTCTTCGATACGGGAGCTTCACACTCCTTCTTGTCTGAAGGATTTATATCATGCATCAGAGTCCCTTCTTCGATGGCGAAGGATAAGTTGGATGTGTTGTTGCCCAATGGGTGTTCGATGCAAGCGGATAGGATCTGCAATGTTAAGATTCGTATTGGGGATCAGGAGTTCGACCTGTAGGCGTCTTTACTTTCGTTGGTGGAGTTCGACGTTATATTTGGCATGGACTGGATCTCAGAGCAACATACCTATATTGACTGCGGTCGTAAGGAAGTCAAGCTGGGAGCAAGTCGTGGGACAACTTTTACGGGCTTAAAGGGGTCGAGCAAGACGTTGATGTCTGCTCTTCAGGTGGTGAAGGCGGTTCGTGCCGGTGCAGAACTGTTCTTTACACTAGTGGAGGTTGCAAAGCCGAAGCCCGTGTTGGATTGTATTTCAGTGGTATCGGAATACCCTGATGTGTTCCCCGCAGATCTTCCTGGAGCCCCACCTCAACGGGAGATAGATTTTACGATTGAGCTAGTGCCAGGTGCAAAGCCTGTGTCACGATCTCCTTATCGGCTAGCGCCTAAGGAAATGGCGGAGTTGAAAGTTCAACTCCAAGTGTTGTTGGAGCAAGGGTATGTGCGCCCGAGTTCTTTGCCTTGGAGCGCACCGGTCCTCTTTGTTAAGAAGAAGGACAGAAGCTTGAGGCTATATATTGATTATCGGGAGCTCAACAAGTTGACCGAGAAGAACAAGTACCCGATCCCCCGGATTGATGATCTTTTTGATCAGTTAGTCGGGTCGACGGTGTACTCGAAGTTGGATCTCAAGGCTGGGTACTATCAGCTGCGAATAAGGGAGAGTGATATCCCGAACACAGCGTTTAGTACGAGATACGTGCATTATTAGTTTACGGTCATGCCATTTGGGCTGACAAATGCACCGTCAGTGTTCATGGATTTGATGAACAACACTTTCAGGGAGTACTTGGACCATTTCGTGATCGTCTTCATCGACGATATTTTGGTGTACTCGCAAAGTGAGGAAGATTACTTCAAGCATCTTCGTTTGGTTTTGGAGACGCTAAGGAGAAATCAATTGTATGCCAAGTTCTCGAAGTGCGAGTTTTGGTTGTCCTCAGTGGCGTTCCTCGGTCATATAGTGAGTGGAGAGGTTATTGCTGTGGATCTGGCGAAGATCGTTGCGATACGGGAGTGGCCTGAGCTTGTTACGGTAGCGGAAGTCCGGAGATTTCTGGGGCTTGCCGGCTATTATAGGCGCTTCGTAGCGAACTTCTCGCGGATAGAGTTACCTCTCACTACTTTGACGAGGAAGGAGCATAAGTTCGTTTGGACGCCGGAGTGCGCGCGAGCTTTTGAGGAGTTGAAGTGTCGGTTGACCACGACGCCTGTGCTGAGTTCTCCATGTGGGACCGAAGGCTATGAGATTTATAGTGATGCTTCATGCAGCGGTTTGGGTTGCATGCTACTGTAACACGGAAGTGTAATAGCTTATGGCTCGAGACAGCTAAAAGTGCATGAAAGGAACTATCCGGTCCATGACTTGGAGTTAGTGGCCGTTATTTTTGACTTGAAGCTGTGGAGACACTATTTGTATGGTGTAAAGATTGATATCTACACCGATCACAAGAGCCTGAAGTATCTTATTGATCAGAAGGATCTGAATATGCAGCAGTGTAGATAGATGGAGTTCCTGGGGGACTATACATTCAAGATCCACTACGTGCCTGGTAAAGGGAATACGGTTGCGGACGCGTTGAGTCGCCGAGCCCCAGCTCAAGCCAATTGGCTATCGATGCATGATGAGTAGTTGGTGCGGGAGTTGGAGGCGTTGGAGATTGTTTGTGTGGATATGCAATCAAGTGCTGAAGCAGTTCTGAATTGGACTGAAGTCCAATATGACCTGGCTGATCGTATTCGGCAGGCTTTGGATATGGATGTTCATATGAAGCAGATCATGTTAGACGCTCTGGATGGGTCAAATTCCCAATTCATCGTGGAGGACGGATTACTTTGGAAAGACGGTCGTCTGTGCGTCCCAAGTGTGGGCAATTTGCGGGTGGAGTTGTTGTACGAGGCACACCATACCAAGTACTTGATTCACCCGGGGAGCACGAAGATGTACCGTGATGTGAAGAAACTATTTTGGTGGCCGAATTTGAAGAAGGATGTGACGCTATACGTAGCGAAGTGCCAAACTTGCGCCTTGGTGAAGGCGGAGTGCCAAAAGCCGGGAGGATTTCTTAAGTCCTTGCCTATTCCGGAGTGGAAATTTGGAGACATCTCTATGGACTTTGTGCACGGTTTGCCAAGGTCGCAAAAGGGGAACGACGCCATTTGCGTGGTTGTTGATCGGCTAACGAAGGTGTCACATTTTATTCCGCATAGGAAGGATGATCCGGTGGAAACGTTGGCAAAGCTTTATGTGGATAACATAGTACGGCTTCATGGTGTGACCCGCAGTATCGTGAGTGACCGAGATGGGCGGTTCATGTCCAATGATTGGAGGCTTGTGCAGCAAATGTTGGGAACAAAGCTGAAATTCAGCACAGCCTTCCATCCGCAAACAGATGGGCAGACCGAGAGGGTCAATAGAACCATGGAAGATGAAAGTGTAGCTAGATCTGATATACTCTAGGGGGTGAATAGAGTATATGGTGATTTTGAAACTTTTACAACTGCTGTTGTATTTTAGATGTGTGTGTGTGTGTGCAGCAAATACAATAAACCAGAAAGCATCAAAGGACTAATCACAGAACAATCACAGAGCAAGGCCAGAAAACAAAAGGAAAAGAAAGCAACCAGACGACACAAGAATTTTATAGTGGTTCCCCAAATCTGGGTAGGCCACTCTTCTACCACCCTGGTAGGAATCCACTGCAGGAAGGGGTTGATCAGGTGTCCTGGCACCAATGGGGTTTTGATCAGGTTCCCAAAAACCAAACCCTCAAGTCTTTTGGTGGGAGACTTGCAGCCAGAATAATTTTGAAGGGAATTAAAACCCTGTACAGAGGTAGAGTGTGAGGGTGATGAGGTCTTCTCTTTCTCAAGTCAAATGAGAAGACTTGTGGAATGTTGTTTAGCAGCTTTGCTCCCCCTGAGATGTAGAATAGTTCAGGAAGAATACTGGAGCACTGCTTCAGGGTGATAGGTCTTCAAAGACCTAGAATTCCAGGTCCAGAGAAAGTCTTCAGGAACTTCTTGTAACTGATATGAATGTATTGTTTTGAAGTTCTCCTGAGTAAAGGCAGATGAAGATGACTCTTGATATTGATGTAATGTTCTTCTTCTTCTTCTAGATCAATTTCTCTCTGGGCCAAGAATGAATTCTTTTTCTTGTGTTGTCTGAATCACTGTCTATGCTTTTCTTGTTGTTGTCTAGTGTTCTGTACTTGTTGTATATTATTTTTGGTTTCTGTGTATCTCTGTCTGTCATGGAGAGCATTCGAATTTTTGAATGTCGAGCAGTAATGACAGACGGCCTGGAAAGGAAGCAACAATTAATTATTTCTCCAACTGTTTCCATGGGAAAACGACATGTAATAATCCAGAATTAACTGCGCATCCTAACGGTAGTATACTGTGAAGAACTGCCATTAATTGTCCAGGAATTAGCGCCATGGAATGAGACGGGAACTGAAGAAGACCTAGTCTGGAATCGTCGACCGAAGAACAGAATTCGTTGAGCTGAGTCTTGAATTCGTCGAGCTAAGCTGAGTTCGTCGAGCTGAGATGAGTTCGTCGAGCTGAGCTGAGTTCGTCGAGCTGACAGTCTTCATTCGTTGAATAGACAATCTTCAATATCAGACAAACATTAATCGTTGAGCAAAGAACCAAATTCGTCGAGCTGAGAATAAACTTCGTCGACTTGAGAAAAGTTCTGGACTTGGACGAAATACTCTGCATCTGCTGAAATGCTGTGTCGACACAAATTGGTGTCTACAGATTGGTCTTGGTGTCGACACAACTCCTCTGGTGTCGACAGATTGGTCTAGATGTCGACATAAATCCTCTGGTGTCGAAACAAATCGTCTGGTGTCGACACAAGCCCTAAGTGTCGACACAGATTCTCTGAGCACAAAATTCGTCGAGTACAGATTAGCATTCGTCGACCTGAGAAGCTGTGAACTTGAGGTCCAAGTTCATTGAGCTCAGAATATAACTCGTCAACCGAAGCATGGGGCTGGACTTAAAGAAATTTGAAGTAGTCCTGAGAATGCTTGAAGTAGAACCTGGTGATCGTCGAGCAAAGAACAAAGTTCGTCCAGCTCAGCACTACGAATAGTCTCACGATCGTCGAGCGTAGAACTCCCTTCGTCGAGCTGAGTTCGACGAACGTCGAACTCATTTCACTTAGTCTGAAAAACTAATAGATCTGGAGTTCCTGATGATCTTGAAGAAGGTTGGTCCATCTGAAGTTGAGATAGAGGACTGTCTTAGACTCTAAGACATAAACTTGACCCAGACTATACATGATGGGTCACATCCTAAGTCAGTGAACCTATCCCAAATCAACTAGGGATCCAACAATCTCCCCCTATTTGGGTGAGGTCACTAACAAAAACTCCAAGCAAAGAACAAATAGAAAAACAAAGCAAAATTAAGAGATATATCTGGCAGAGAATTTACAACACATGCAACAAATATATATATACAGACTGGCTTTGTTTTAATGCAAAATATAGAATGAAACAGAAGCAGAAATGAAAAGAAAACACAAAATTACTTCTCTGATTTCTTCTGTTTTGGCTTGACTTCTGCTGCTTTATCTCCTGGCTTCTTGAAAATGATTTCCCTATTGGGATCTAAAGCTTGAGCCTTGGTCATAGTCATGTCAGCTGCCCCTATGATGTTCAGTGAAGTGGCTCTGGGGACAACTGCTTCTGGGTGAAGATTCATGTATTCATCAACATTTAGTAGTTTGTTTGCTTTCCCAAATCTTTTTAGTTCATCTCTTCTGTACGGAGACATAGTAGTTAAGCCTGTTGTGTCCTTGCCTTCAGCTTTGGCTTTGTTGATTAGAGATAAGCCAATGATTTCTTGGAATCTTGCCATTCTGGCCGTGTTGGCTGTTTCTGGATCTTCAGGAGGAGAATAGGGCCTCTCAGCTTCATGTTCCTTAGATTCCTGGTGCTGCTACTGTTGTTGTTGATGGTGTTGACTGCCTGAAGAAGGTGGCCTTGGCTGACTACTACCAGAGGATCTCCCTGTTTGTCTCTGATAAGTTTGAATAGGAGCAGATCTCTGAGAGCTAGAGCCAGAGGCACCTGCTGCTGGAGGAGGAGGAGGAGGGGGATCCTTTATGTATCTATGAACTGGGGGAGAAGAGTACCTCCTACTCCTCTTCCTCTCTTTTTGCTGGTTCTTAGATAACCACATCCATACAAGCATCCCTTTGTAAGGAGCAACATTATACAGAATATAATATGGAGTGTCTGCAGTGGGATTAGGCTTGGGAGCAAGAGGAGGAGGACCCTTCCTTTTCTTAGAGAGCAACTTCTTTCTCTTTTTAGCAGCCTCCTCATCTGATTCATCATCATCATCATCATCAGAATTTGAACTCTGAGGGTTATCATACAAAGCATTCACCTTCCTCAGAGTGGCATCAGGAATGATAAAAGGTTTTACTTGAGGGGGAATAGAGGGTTCAGAGGGTGAAGGCACAATAGCAGTAGAGACAGAACTTGCAGCTGCTGCCTTGTTCTCTTCCTCAATGTCTGCCAGAATGAGCTCATCTAAATAAGGCATGGGAGAATCATCCATGAAAAAATCTGGGATAGGGCAGATGTCTGGAATAGACACAGGAGTTGGAACAGCAGAGGGAACAACAAAGGATGCACAAAGTTGCCTGGCAACTGCTGGATTTGCTGGAGAGGTATACTGGACAATAGCCAATATGGCTTAACATTCTCTACTGAAGGAAGCTTCATATATACAGGATCAAAGATCTGAAGTATTGCAGATAAATTAACTGTGGGATTTATAAGAAAATCACCAGTAGTTGTTAGTGAATCTACTGACTCATCAAAGCTACTATTAGTCTCCATGAATTGAATAAAATCTGTTGCTGTATCTATAACTGCAAGTGCATTATCAAGCACTGAATCAATTATATCTGCAGTATCTGTATCTGTATCAACTGTATCCACTTCTGCAGCTGCTGCACCAGCTTCATCATGGAGCATCTCCCCCTGCCTGGGTTCAGGAGAACCTGGAGCCAGGCCCCTGAATGAAGAGGGGGCAGCAGAGAGGGCTGAGATTTGGGCAGATAAAGAATCAATTGAATTCACCAAAGGTGTAATGGCCTCTGTGATGAGTGATTTAATAAGAGGAGTCAGAAGAGAGATGATGGTGGGAATGGTGGAAGAATCTATAGGTGGAGAGAAAATAGTAGAGGAGGAAGGAAGAATATGTGGAGGGGATAAGGGAGGTAGAACAGGTTGTGGTTCAGTGGGTATGGTGTAGGATGGAATAGTGGAAAGGTGAGGTGGAAGAGGGGATTGAGGAGGTGAGGGAATATGTGTTTCAATGGGGGAAACTGGAGGTGTAGGCATATGTGTAAGATCAGGCGGTGGAGATTGATTGTGAGGTGGAGTCAATTGAGGTGCAGGAGGAGTGGGAAGAGATTTGGTATGGGGAAAGACCTCTTCAGAGTTAGGGTGAGGAGTGACCTTGACGGTCCTGGTGCTCTCAGAAGCATTGATGGAGGAGGAGGAACCCTTGGAGGGTTTGGAGATTGTCCTCTCCCATCGGCCAAACAAGGCGCAGGTGACGCGCTTGCTGGCATTGATGAATGTGGTCGGGGAGACCAAACATTCACTGGACTTTTCCTGGAGGAAAATCCCCAGGATTCTGCCGTAGCAGACTTCCTTCTTGCTAGTTCTTTTCTTGATAAGGTCAAAGAAAACCATGCCCCAATCAACCTGACGCTTGTTGAGTACTGCGCACATAATCAAGAATTGATGGCGAGTGATGTAGTCGTGTGCTGAGTGCTTGCCCATTAGAATTTTCCCTACAATGTCAGCCAAAAATTGATAAGCGGCGGACAGTTGTTTCTTCAGAAGCTTATTAGGGTTGTTGCCGGAGAAACCCATAACTTTCAGCATATCAGCATATTCCTCAGCATCCATTTCCAAGTTGTCTTCCCCATTGATCAGTCCAAAAATTTCGGAGAGTACTGCTGGGGACAGGGAAACGGCAGTGTTTCCAATAGTTCCTGTCAGATTTCCATCGTCAGAAATTGTGGCAGTGTACACCCATTCTCTTATCTCAGTTGAGTGTAGCTTGATGCTGCATGTCATGAAGTCCTTGAGATGCAGTTCTTCCATTAATTCAAGGATATACAGAAAAATGGGATCGGAATGCTGGAAGGACTCAAAGTCCATTGAGAATGCTGCATCAAACTTCATCGCTGCAAGTGCTCCTGGAGGAATCGCCATTGATGACCTGCAAATAAAATTACAGAGAAAACGACGATCAAGAGAAAAGGAACTGAAAGCGCGGGACGGAGGTCGAAGAAAACCTAGATATAGGATTTTCAGAATATGAATCGACAAGCTTCGTTCCACGAAAAAGAAACAGATCTTCGAACTGAGATCGACGAAATAAGGTATAGGAGAGTAGTTCGTCGAACCCATTTAGAAGAATTGAAAACATTTCGTCGAACTCCGTTTGACGAAATGGTTTCTGAAACAAGGTTCGTCGATCTCCGGTCGACGAAAATTGTTTCCACACAGAGAATTCGTCGATCTTCGTTCGACGAGAATCTCTCGAACTTTCCCTAATTCGTCGAACTCCGTTCGACGAACTCTGGAAACTTCGTCGAATGCAGACAGAAATTAATTTAACTCTTCTCCATCAATCATTCCTAGTTGATTTATAAAGAACAGATGAGTTTTCTCATCCAAAGGCTTGGTGAAGATATCTGCTCTCTGTAGATCAGTAGGAATGTGGATCAAGTTAATTTTCTTTTTTTCCACATTATCTCTAATGAAATGATGTCTTATTTCAATATGTTTAGTCCTAGAATGATGAACTGGATTCTGAGCTATAGCAATAGCACTTGTATTATCACAAAATAAGGTTGAATTATTTAAGTTGATACCATAATCTAGGAATTGGTTTTGTATCCATAGCATCTGTGAACAGCAGCTGCCAGCAGCCATATACTCTACCTCAGCAGTTGATGTAGACACAGATGTATGCTTTCTGCAAAACCAAGAGACAAGTCTCATACCTAAGAACTGGCAAGTTCCAGAGGTACTTTTCATGTCCACTCTACATCCAGCATAATCAGCATCTGAGTATCCAGTTAACTCAAATTCTGACTCTGCAGGATACCAGAGTCCTAAACTAGGACAACTCTTTATATATCTCAAAATCCTTTTTAGAAAAAAAAGATGAGATTCTTTAGGATTCACTTGGAATCTAGCACAAAGGCATGTGGCAAACATTATGTCAGGCCTGCTGGCTGTTAGGTATAATAGGGATCCAACAATTGCCCTATAATGTTTCTGATCTACAGGTTTCCCTGCTACATCAGAATCCACAACAGCATTTGTAGCCATAGGTGTTTTCATTCCTGAGGCATCACCCATCCCAAACTTTTAATGAGCTCTTTAGCATACTTAGATTGGGAGAGGAAGATACCATCAGGGAGCTGCTTCACTTGGAGACCAAGGAAGTAGGAAAGCTCACCCATGCTACTCATCTCAAATTTGGAATGCATGAGGTCAGCAAACCTCTGGCACAATTTGGGATCAGTAGACCCAAAAATAATATCATCCACACATATTTGTACAAATAAGATTTGGTCCTTATGATGTCTAGTGAAAAGAGTTTTATCTATGATTCCTCTTGTAAATTTATGATCTAAAAGAAAGCTAGCTAGGGTCTCATACCAAGCTCTTGGGCTTGCTTTAAACCATAGAGAGCTTTATGCAACATGTAAACATAAGAGGGTTGAGTTAGAGAGATAAAACCTGGAGGTTGTTCTACATAAACCTCTTCTTGAAGTACACCATTCAGAAAGGCACTCTTAACATCCATCTGAAATACCTTGAACTTTTTGTATGCTGCATAGGCTAGGAATATTCTAATGGCCTCCAAACTTGCAACAGGGGCAAAGGTTTGGTCATAGTCTATTCCTTCTTCTTGCCTATATCCTTGGGCAACCAGTCTAGCCTTGTTCCTTACTATGTTCCCTTGTGCATCTAATTTTTTCCTATAGACCCATTTGGTTCCAATAACTGGGTAGTTATGGGGTCTTGGAACCAAATCCCAAACTCTACATCTCTCAAACTGATTTAGTTCCTCTTGTATTGCAAGAATCCAGTGGGGATATTGCTCAGCTTCATGTATGGTGAGAGGTTCAACTTGAGAGAGAAAATAGGCATGCATCAAGTCTTGATTGAGCTGATGTCTTGTCTGTACACCAACTGAAATGTCCCCAATCACTTGAGATCTGGGGTGATCTCTAAGTGTGACAAGATCAGTGGGTGGAGTTGGTTGAGCAACAGCTTCTACAAATAATTCCTCTTGAGGAATGGTACTGGCTGTTGATGGAAGTTCAGTTACTTCCTCTTGGATTTCTTCTTCACTATCTTCAGCAGCCTGTGGATTGGGATGAGTTGGAACCTCTTGGGTAAGGTTTAGTCCATCCATAGACTCACACATTGGTGAAACCTGCAAAGTACTATTGGTAGAAATGTCTTTCTCCTTATAAGACATGTTAGCTTCATTAAAAGACACATGGGCAGATTCTTCAATTTTAAGGGATGATTTGTTGAAAACCCTATAGGCCTTGCTTACTTGGGAATATCCTAGAAAAATCCCTTCTTCAGCCTTAGCCTCAAATTTTCTGATGTATCTTTTGTTTTTAGTGTGGATGTAACATATGCAACCAAAAACTTTAAAGTAAGTGATTTTAGGTTTCTTTTCTTTAAGTAATTCATAGGGGGTCTTGTGTTTTAGTTTATGTATAAGACATATGTTCAGGACATAGTTAGCTGTGTTTACAGCTTCTGCCCAAAAGGATAGAGGCATGTAGGCATCTGCTAACAATGTACCTGCAGCTTCAATGAGTGTCCTGTTTTTCCTTTCAGCTACCCCATTTTGTTGGGGAGTTCTAGGAGCTGAGAAGCACTGCCTGATACCTTCCTTATCACAGAACTCATGCATAAGAAGAGACTCAAACTCTGTGCCATGATCACTTCTGATCATTGCAACATGAGTAGAGAACTCAATCTGTATGGTCCTGAGAAAATCTGTAAGAACTTTGAATGTATCTGACTTAGCTCTCAGGAAGGCTACACAACTGAATCTGGAGAAATCATCAACAATAACTAAGGTGTAAGACTTCCCTCCTAGGCTTTGTACTACAATGGGTCCAAAAAGATCCACATGAAGCAGATACAATATCCTAGGTGAATCACTTTTATTAATGGATTTGAAGCTAGTTTTAGTTTGCTTGCCTAGTTGACAAGCCCTGCATAGGCTTTCCTTCTTGTAGGGACCAGAAGGTAAACCTCTAACAAGGTTGTCTTTAGATAACCTAGATATGTTCTTAAGGTTTACATGTCCTAGCCTTTTGTGTCATATCTCATTTTGGTTACTAGTGATATTGAGTAAACAAATATCAGTTGTGGCAGAAATGAAATCTACTAAATATATGTTTCCTTGTCTAAGTCCAATTAAAACAGTTTGGTTTTTATCATTTATAATAGAACAAGAGGTAGAGTTGAAATGTACCTGATAACCTTCATCACATAATTGACTTATGGATATAAGGTTATGTTTAAGTCCTCTTACATATGTCACCTTTTTGAAGGTCACTGCTCCAATGCTTACTCTTCCATACCCTTCTGACTGACCACTCTTTGAGTCTCCAAATATCACCTTTGGTCCTAGCTTGGACTTGTAGTTGGAGAGATTTGCTCTGCTGCCAGTCATGTGCTTGGAGCAACCACTGTCCAGGTACCATGTTTGACTTAGCCTTGGACAGTTCTTCACCTGTACCTGCATCAAAAGAAACAAAGCTTAATTGTTCTTGACCCAGGTTACCTTGGGTCCTTGGTTTGGCTGAAAAGTAAAGCTAGAAATGACTGATAATGCAGGTTGAGACTTATACCCTAGTGGGTGATATCTCCTAGGTGGGATTATCCAATCAGCTACTGGATTAAATGTCTTGTTAGCTGTTTTAACATTTCTATAAGAGAAATTATTTATATTTGGTCGTTCTGGGATCGACGAATTATTGTAAGTTCGTCGACCAGAGTTCGACGAATGGGGATGAGATCGTCGACCTCCACTCAGAGAACGACCATGGTCATTTTCTGCGTCCCACGTTCGTCGACCTCTGCTCGACGAACCATACACAGTTCGTCGATCACAGTAAGACGAATAATTATTTCTGAGGTTTGCGTTCAACGTTCGTCGATCGCGGTTCGACGATCTTGCCGGATTTCGTCGATATAAGTTCGACGAATTCTACTGAACTTGGTTTTTAACAGCTTTCTTCTATTTTTTGTTGCTATTGTCTAGGGGATTTGACTTGTTTTCTGATCAGGGTTTTTCAGTTAGTTTCTCTTTACCTTTAGCAGTGATAAACTTTATGGGAGTGGAAAGTATACTCTTCCTTATTATGGGGGGTAAACCTGATGAAGCACCCAATCCCAGCCTGCCATTTAATCTGGCATTTACTGTGCTTGTGATATCCATCAGCTTGAGGCTTCTCCCAATGAGAGATTGCTCAAGTTGTTTTGCCTCACATAATTCAGATTTTAAATTGATTATCTGTTCATTAGCTAGAGTCAATTGGTCAGTTAGTTTTCTGTTTTCTATGCTGACAGATTCAAGATTTTCTAGTCTAGTCCTCAGGGTTTTTATCTGTTTCTCTGAGTTTATTAAATCCATGCACATAGTTTTAAACTCTACTTTAAACAAGTCAGAATTGAAATCAAAACTAGAAATCACCTGATCAGCCTCTGAGTTTGAGGCACCTTCATCTTCAGAATCCTCTTCTGATCTACAGTTGCTTTTGGAGGCATCTATTGCCATTAGGCACACCTCCTTGGATCTGGCTTCTTCCTCTTCTTCACTGGAGTTGGAGGAGGATGTTTTCTCTTCTGTGTCACTCCAGGACTCAGCAACAAATCCTTTGTCCTTCCTTTTATACTTGTTGGAGGAGGGTCTGCTGCTTTGTTTTCTTCTGGAATCCTTGTCCCTGCCCTTGTCCTTTTTCTGATTCTCTGGGCATTCTGAAATATAGTGCCCTGGCGTTCTGCATCCAAAACACACAACCTCCTTAGTTGGTGTCTTGTCATATTTGGGTTTATCATCCTGCCTAGATGATTTTCTTCTAAAGTCCTTTCTTGCCATTTTGTAGAATCTTTTGGCAAAGAGGCTCATTAACTCTTCATTGGAGGTAGATGTTTCACTGTATTCAAAAGCTTTGAGGGCCAAGCTGTGCTCCTTCCTAACTGGGGTAGTTGCCTTCTGTTCTGCTGCCTCTCTTGATTTCACAAGCTGCTCATATGACTTCAGCTTGCCTAGCAGAGATTCTGTTGAGATCTCATTGAGGCTTCTGGCTTCTTTGATTGGCCAGATTCTGGAGTCCCATGAACTGGGGAAACACATCAATATCTTGTCATTCACCTCAGTTAAGGTGATGTCCTTGTCAAGAGTCTTGAGTTCACTAATGATTGAACTTAATCTATTGTACATCTCAGCCACTGATTCTGTCTCATCCTTTTTGAAATTCTCATAGAGAGAAATGAGACTGGATCTCCTATCCTTTCTTTCATCAGCTGAGCCTGCTACCATTTGATTGAGAGAGTCCCAAATGGCCTTAGCAGAGGTGCACTCAGCCACCTTCTGAAATATGTCATCTAACATTGTTTGGGCCAGAATATTCATAGCCTTTGCATCAGCCATCTTAGCTTTCTTGTAGGCTTCAGTATTGTCTGGAGGTGGTACTGCACTCAGATTAGTTGATGTGCTGGCAAAAGTTGTAGGAGCTGGAGGAACACCTGTTGAGATGACAGAAAAAATATCCTCATCAATGGAGTTTATATATAATCTGATTCTTGCCTTCTAGATGGTAAACTTGTTAAGATTGCACACTGGAGGTCTGATTCTTGTATAATCCTTGTTTTGGGCCATGTCTGTGAGAACAAAATCTAATAATAGAATAAAAACAAAGAGATCTAACTAAGGGATCTTTGGGTTCAGGTGTTAGCCTGTACAACCAATCAGGTATGGTATGTTTAACCAACCTGGCTCTGATACCAATTGAAAGTGTAGCTAGATCTGATATACACTAGGGGGGGGGTGAATAGAGTATATGGTGATTTTGAAACTTTTACAACTGCTGTTGTATTTTAGATGTGTGTGTGTGTGTGTGTGTGTGTGTGTGTGCAACAAATACAATAAACCAGAAAGCAGCAAAGGACTAATCACAGCACAATCACAGAGCAAGGCCAGAAAACAAAAGGAAAAGAAAGCAACCAGACGACACAAGAATTTTATAGTGGTTCCCCAAATCTGGGTAGTCCACTCTTCAACCACCCTGGTAGGAATCCACTGCAGGAAGGGGTTGATCAGGTGTCCTGGCACCAATGGGGTTTTGATCAGGTTCCCAAAAACCAAACCCTCAAGTCTTTTGGTGGGAGACTTGCAACCAGAATAATTTTGAAGGGAATTAAAACCCTGTACAAAGGTAGAGTGTGAGGGTGATGAGGTATTCTCTTTCTCAAGTCAAATGAGAAGACTTGTGGAATGTTGTTTAGCAGCTTTGATCCCCCTGAGATGTAGAATGGTTCAGGAAGAATACTGGAGCACTGCTTCAGGATGATAGGTCTTCAAAGACCTAGAATTCCAGGTCCAGAGAAAGTCTTCAGGAACTTCTTGCAACTGATATGAATGTATTGTTTTGAAGTTCTCCTGAGTAAAGGCAGATGAAGAAGACTCTTGATATTGATGTAATGTTCTTCTTCTTCTTCTTCTAGATCAATTTCTCTCTGGGCCAAGAATGAATTCTTTTTCTTGTGTTGTCTGAATCACTGTCTATGCTTTTCTTGTTGTTGTCTGGTGTTCTGTACTTGTTGTATATTATTTTTGGTTTCTGTGTATCTTTGTCTGTCATGGAGAGCATTCGAATTTTTGAATGTCGAGAAGTAATGACAGACGTCCTGGAAAGGAAGCAACAATTAATTATTTCCCCAACTATTTCCATGGGAAAACGACATATAATAATCCAGAATTAACTGCACATCCTAATGGTAGTATACTGTGAAGAACTGCCAGTAATTGTCCAGGAATCAGCGCCATGGAATGAGACGGGAACGGAAGAAGACCTAGTCTGGAATCGTCGACCGAAGAATAGAATTCGTCGAGCTGAGTCTTGAATTCGTCGAGCTAAGCTGAGTTCGTCGAGCTGAGCTGAGTTCGTCGAGCTGAGCTGAGTTCGTCGAGCTGACAGTCTTTATTCGTTGAATAGACAATCTTTAATATCAGACAAACATTAATCGTTGAGCAGAGAACCAAATTCGTCGAGCTGAGAATAAACTTCATCGACTTGAGAAAAGTTCTGGACTTGGACGAAATACTCTGCATCTGCTGAAATGCTGAGTCGACACAAATTGGTGTCGACAGATTGGTCTTGGTGTCGACACAACTCCTCTGGTGTCGACAGATTGGTCTAGATGTCGACACAAATCCTCTGGTGTCGACACAAATCATCTGGTGTCGACACAAGCCCTAAGTGTCGACACAGATTCTTTGAGCACAAAATTCGTCGAGTACAGATTAGCATTCGTCGACCTGAGAAGCTGTGAACTTGAGGTCCAAGTTCGTCGAGCTCAGAATATAACTCGTCGACTGAAGCATGGGGCTGGACTTAGAGAAATTTGAAGTAGTCCTGAGAATGCTTGAAGTAGAACCTGGTGATCGTCGAGCAAAGAACAAAGTTCATCGAGCTCAGCACTGTGAATAGTCTCACGATCGTCGAGCGCAGAACTCCCTTCATCGAGCTGAGTTCGACGAACGTCGAACTCATTTCACTTAGTCTGAAAAACTGATAGATCTGGAGTTCCTGATGATCTTGAAGAAGGCTGGTCCATCTGAAGTTGATATAGAGGACTGTCCTAGACTCTAAGACACAAACTTGACCCAGACTATACATGATGGGTCACATCCTAAGTCAGTGAACCTAGCCCAAATCAACTCGGGATCCAACAGAAGACATGCTCCGCATGTGTGTCTTGGATTTTGGAAAGCAGTGGGAAGACCACCTATATTTGGTGGAGTTCACATACAACAATAGCTACCAAGCGAGTATTCAGATGGCGCCTTTCGAGACCCTATATGGTAGAAAATGTCGCACGTCGTTGTCTTGGTTAGAAACGGGTGAGTCAAAGTTGTATAAGCGATTGGAAGTGGAGGATGCTACTTCTTTGGTGAGAACCATTCGGGAGAGGTTGCTTATCGCTCAGGACCGGCAAGCGAAGTACTATAATGCCAAGCACAGGAATGTGGAGTTCGCTGTGGGCGACTATGTGTACTTAAAGATCAAGCCGTTCAAGGGTGTCTCGTAGGTGCGGCGATTTAAAAAGCTAAGCCCGAGGTACCTTGGGCCGTTTGAGGTTCTGGAGCGAGTCGGTGAAGCGGCCTATCGGTTGAAGCTTTCAGTGGAGCTTAGTGGTTTACATGATGTATTCCATATTTCGGTGCTTCGGAAGGCGGTGCAAGAGCCTACGCAATTGATCGCGGTTGATCAAGTGCCGGTGGATAGTGGGCTGACGACAAAGGTCAAGCCCGTGCAGATTGAGGACTCAGAGGTCAAGCGGCTACGCAATAAAGAGATCAGGATGGTCAAGGTCCGGTGGGACAATTGCGGTCGCGAGGAGCTCTCTTAGGAGCGAGAGCAGACCATGCTTGATAAGTATCCGGAGTTGTTCCGCTCAGGTACAAATTTTGGTTTTGTACATGTCTTTCATTTATATAATTTCGTGGATGAAATTCTTTTAAGAGGGGGAGAGTTGTAACGCCCCGAAACTCAAAAGAGCGACGAGGGATGTTTTGGGCCAGCTTTGGGTTCTGGCTGCAGGCACACGGCCTGGGACACGGGCGTGTCGCAGGGCGTGTCAAGCTTGTGTCGACACTCAGCCGGGAAGTCGACATTTTGATCTCGACATTGTGTCGAGACTGGGCACACGGCCTGCGACACGGGCATGTCGCAGGGCGTGTCGACCCGTGTCGACACTTAGCGGCGAAGTCGACACTCTGCATTCGACGAAGTGTCGAGATATGGCACACGACCTGCGATACGGGAGTGTCGCAGGGCGTGTCGACTCGTGTCGACACTCGTCCCGGGGAGTCGACATTTTGGTCGATGTTGTGTCGAGACAAGGCACACGGCCTAGGACACGGGCATGTCCAAGGACGTGTCGTCAGGTCGACGATCTTCGCTCGACGAAGTGTCGAGTGTCGAGACCGTGTACACGGCCTGGAGCCCAGGCGTGTTGAGGTGACACGGGCAAGGACACGGGCGTGTCCTAGAACCCGTGCAGTGCTCGGGTTGTTTTCGGGGAAAATGATGGGGGTACACGGCCGGCCACACGGCCGTTTCAGGTGGAACACGGGCATGTCAGGTCGAACACGGGCGTGTTCGATACCCGTGTGTTGTTCCAGGCGAGCCGATTTTGACGGAGAATGAGGCACACGACCCTGGACATGGGCGTGTGCCAGGCCGTGTGCGGTCCAGATTGGGCATTTCAGTCTCGAATCAATGCCGTTCATTTATTTAATTGATGATCCAACGGCTGGGGGTTGTTCCTGAAGGGATATACCCGGGATTGGGCCATAGAAACCCTCACTTTTCATGAGTGGTTGTCTTTCTAAATCTTAGAAAGAGAGGAGAGCCAAGGAAGGAAGAAGAAGCTAGATCCGGCCGTTGGAGGAGCTTCGAAGCTCCGAATCGCGAGCCAACTCCGGATCTACGGAGGCAAAGCTAGTGCGGTGCTTTTCATCCGCTTACTTTTCCATGGCGGCAAAGAGGAATGCTAGGGTAACGATTCTCTTCTTGAGCATGAGTAGCTCTCCTTCTTTGCATAGGAAGCCCGCTCTCGCGAGTTTGTGGTGAGTTGGAGGCGTTCATTCGGGTAGATATGTGAAGTCCCCGTTGTTTAGAGTCCGTAAGCGAGAACGGACATAGGCATGATGTGTGAAGCCTACCCGGACATGTTGGTCTGGATCGGTGATGTTGCATTGCATAATGTCGGAGAAGACTCCGTGCTATTGGTTATTTTTCGGGTTTTCTACGCGGTAGATTGCAACAGGGAGCCTTGGGGATTAACCCAAAGGTACATTCGGAAAACTGGGCGGATGCGTGATCTTGCCAACTTGGTGGCCTGAGAGCCAACTTGAACATAACCGGGTTATGTGAATTGTGATGGAAACAGGACTCGGGAGAAGTTTGACCCGCGCAAATGGCTTAAATTGTCGTTGCGATGTGAGCACGGGTTAGATGGAACCGTACTCGTTCTATGTCGTTCGGTTAAAGAGACCTAAGGGTACGTGGCACTTGCCATTGGCATAGATTAGGGTCTTTGGCGGTCAATGGCTTAAATTGTCGTGACCTAGGCCAAGAAGACAAAATGCTCATAGGTTTGGCCGTCAAAGTGGCGGTGGTGAGTCCGGAATGTCTATGTCTTCAATTGACGTGACATCGACCGGTTCACCGAGAATGTGACCTGAGAGCACGGGGAGTGTGGCCGTGCGAGCCAACGTCTGTGATGAAATTAATATTATATTGCTCGCTTATGCTAATGAAATGCAGGGAAGGAGCATCGCCGCCCCGAGTTGGGGGCGGGATCATTATAATTTGGTCAGCATTGCTGACCGTTGCCTTGTTTTGCCACCGTGCGGTGGTTTGTTGCTTGCAGGTGCTGCTGGACCAAGCAGTCAATAGCGGGCTAAAGCCCAAGTGCGAAGCCGACCCTCGAAGGCCTAATTGGAAGTATTTACTATTTTATTCATGTATGACCGGTCTGCGTGCCGTGGTTTGTAAATCATGTAATATCAAGTGAAACATTTTGTAAGGCCTTAAGACTTGTGTTGGTATATGTATAACATTCCTATTTTGTATTAGTGGACATTCATGCTTTAGTGTTGGTTTCTTATTTGCAACTTTTATAAACTGCTTCCGCTATAATGCTCTGTGTAGGACGTTATGATTGGTTGGATGGTTTCCATGAGTAACCACCCGGTCTGTCTATGGCATACGGCGTCGGGCCCCGGCCGGACCTACTGCTATATGCTATGCGACGGATAGGGGGTGTTACAACGATATATACTCATTCTTCTTCTTCATTATCTCCTTTTGCTTATCCTCCTTTTCTTTGGCAGCCGGCTGAGTAAACTTGATCTCTCTATTAGGATTTGTTGCTTCCTTCTTGGACATGGTCATGTCAGTAGCTCCAATGATGTTGAGAGATGTAGCCCTTGGCACAACAGTCTCTGGATGAAGATTCATATATGCATCTACATTAAAGAACCTATTAGCCTTTGCATACTTATTCAATTCTTCTTTACTGTATTTTGACATTGTTGAGTACTATGAGGGATCCTTTCCTTCAGCTTTAGCCTTATTTATCATTGACAATCCAACCAGTTCTTGGAACCTGGCCATTCTAGCAGTATTGGTTGTCTCAGGATCCTCAAATGGAATAGGAGGAGACACATGTCTCTTAGGACTATCAGCTTTTTGAGGTTCTGGAGCTTGTTGTAGATGTTGATGAGGTTGTTGATGTTGATGTTGTTGATGTTGTCTGCTTGAAGGATACTTATGCTGGCTACTTCCAAAATGAGAAGAGAATCTACCATGTTATCTCTAATAAGTTTAAGTATATTGGGTAGATCTCTGAGAAGAACTACCTGAAGCACAAGCAGCAGGTGGAGGAGGAGGAGGTGGATCTTTCCTGAATTTCTTCACTGGAAAGGATCCAGACTTCTTCTTCTTCTTCTTCAGTGCTTTATCTTGATTTCTAGATAGTTTCATCCACTGAAGAGTTTTTAGAGTGAGAGGAATATTGTGCAGAATGTAATATGGAACATCATTATCAGGACTAGGCTTGGGAGCAGCTTTTGCTGTAGCTTTTCTCTTCTTTGATTTGAATCTCTTGGCATTATCAGATTCAGAATTATCAGAATCATCAACTGGATCATTTTTAGAAGAACTCTGAGGATTGTCATATAAAACATCTAATTCTTTTATAGTTTCCTGTGAAATTTGCTTGTCTGCTTGAGGAGGAGGTGGAGACAGAACAGCTTGAGGAGGAACAACAATCTCTGAAAGCATATGTGAATCATCTGTATCTTTATCAGTCAGAAGAAGATTATTTATCTCAGGATCTTTTTGCATTTGGTTAATCTCTAGTGCAATATCCTGTGTAATTAACTCATCGAGATTTGGTATAGTACTATCATCCATAACATAAGTTTGGCCAATAGGTTCCACAACTATGTTAGAAACAAAACTTGCCTGAATGGCCTGAAGAGTTTCTGTACTAACTGGAGCTGTATAACAAATAATATCTGTGCAATACTTGGGAGAAACAAATAAAGGAATGTTCCTATATAAGAGATCAAAAGAAACTAGAACTGACTTCAGTTCAATTGCTAGAGAAATGGAACAGTCTTCAGAAAGAATATCCAAAGAAGAAACTAAATCAACTGACTAAGAATTAGTGTCCAAAAATTTTGTGAGATCTGCATCTGGTATCTCAATATCAACAAACTGTATCTCTGCTGCAATTGCTGCTACTGCTGGAGCTACTGCTGGAGCTACTTCTTTATGGAGTATCTCCCCCTGCCTGGGTTTAGTAGGCACTGGAGCCAGGCCCCTGACTGAAGAAGGAGGGATAGAGAAGGTAGAAATTTGAGCAGTAAGAGATGAAATAGAAGAAACAAGAGGTGAAATATCCTCTGCTATGAGTTATTGTAGGAGAGGTGTGATGGATTGAAGAATGGAAGAAATGGAGGGTGAAACTATGTTCATGAATTTAGCTGGGGTTTGAATAGAGACAGATGGGTTGAGGGTGGATGATGATAGATGGAAGGATGTGGAGTATGATATTTGCTCATCTGGTGAAGATGGGGTATGAATGGGTGATGATAGTAGATTGAATGATGGTAAAGATGACAGATTAAGAAGGGGATGTCAGTAAGATGAGATAGAAGAGGGGATAGAGGAGGAGTAGCATGATCTGGTCTTGTAGCATATACTGGAGATTGAGTAGGTGAGGGTTGATGATCTAGAGAAAGAGATGTTGTGGATATATGAATTGGAGAAACAGGAGGTGTAGGTTGATGTTCTTGGGATGAAGAAGAAAGCTGGAGGGATGTGGAGGTAGTTTGATTAAGAGGAGGTGGGGGGGGGAATGGAAATATCCTTAGTAGGGTGGGGAGTGGTTGGATCAGCCCTTGTACCCTCAGAAGGTCTGGAAGATGAAGCCCTGGATGGATTAGGTATGTTCCTCTCCCACCTTCTAAACAAGGCACAGGTAAGCCTCTTGGAGGAATTTATGAATATGATCGGGGAGACCAGTGATTCAGCAGCCTTGGCCTGAAGAAAAATTCCCAAAATCCGTCCAAAACACACTTCCTTCTTTGTGTTTTTCTTCTTAATTAATTTAAACATAATTTTGGCCCAGTTCACGGCCTTCTTGTTTGCCACTGCACTCATCACATGGAACTATTATCTAGTTATGTAATCATGGGCGGTGTTTTTGCCCAACAGAACCTTTCCCACAACATCTTCCAGAAACTTATAATCTGCAGGTAGATGTTTCTTCTACAATTTGTTAGGGTTGTCACCAAAATAATCCATTCGATTCAACATTTCATCAAACTCAGCAGAATCGATTTCTATGTCCTCTTCTCCATTCAATAAACCAAAAGTTTTAGTTAAAACATCAGGAGTAAGTGAAACAACATTACCCGAAATTATTCCAATCAACGTATCAGCATCTGGAGCCGATAGAGTGAAAACCCATTCTCAGACTTCAGTCGCCGTAATCTTCATCCTGTTAGTCATTAGATTCTTTAACTATCGATCTTCAAACAACTTTAGAATATCAAGGAAGATTTGATCTGAGAATTGAAAAGACTCGAAGTCAATGTCAAAACCCATGTCGAATTTCATTACTGCGAGAGCGCTTGCTGAAATTGCCCTGATCACCTGCAACAAAAAAAGAGAGAGATCAAGTGCAAGAGAACTGAAAGAACGGGATGGAGATCGAAGAAAACCTGGTTATAATGTTTTTTAGAATGTGAAACGTCAAGCTTCGTCCTGCGAAAAGGAAATTCTTTGATCTCAGGTCGATGAAAAATTCATGAAGAGATAAATTCGTCGATCTCGGACTGAAGATATGGAGATATTTCGTCGTCCTCAGAAATATTTCCTGAAACAGGATCGTCGATCTTAGGTCGACGAAACTGACTTCACACAGAGATTTCGTCGATCTCTGATAGACGAACTCCCAACGATAAGTTTGCAAATCATCGATCTCAGGTCGACGAATTGTTTGCAGATCGTTTATACTAAGGATAGTTTTAAAATTGAGCCTTTCCATCTATCATTCCTTACTGATTCAAAAAGAACAAATATTTAGATTCATCAAAGGGCTTGGTGAGAATATCTGCCCTTTGCAAATCAGTGGAGATAAATTCAAGGTTAATTTTCTATTTGTCCACACAGGTTCTTATGAAATGATGTCTTATATCTATATACTTTGTCCTACTATGATGCACTGCATTATGTGCAATAGAAATTGCACCTGTAAAATCACAAAATATGGTTGAATTATTTAAGTTGTATCCATAATCCAGTAGTTGGTTTGGTATCCACAAAATTTGTGAACAACAACTGCCAACTGCAATGTATTCAGCCTCTACAGTTGAAGTGGACACTGAGGTTTGCTTCTTACAAAACCAAGACACAAGCCTATCACCAAGGAACTGGCATGTTCCTGATGTGCTTTTCTTGTCCACTCTACATCCAACATAGTCAGCATTAGAAAATCCAGTAAGCTCAAATGCTGACTCTGTTGGATACCATAGTCCTAGATTAAGACAATCCTTTATATATCTCAAAATCCTTTTAATGAAAATAAGATGAGATTCCATAAGGCTCACTTGGAACCTAGCACAAAGACATGTAGCAAACATGATGTCTGGTCTACTTCCTATGAGATAGAGTAGGGATCCAACAATAACCCTCTACTTGGTTTGATCAACTGGTTTTCCATGTTCATCAGAGTCAATCACAGCATTAACAGCCATGGGAGTTTTCATAGAGGAGGCATCAGCTATCCCAAATTTCTTAATAAGCTCATTTGCATATTTAGATTGGGATATGAATATGCCATCAGGGCATTGCTTCACTTGTAGGCCAAGGAAGTATGATAGCTCTCCCAAGCTACTCATCTCAAACTTTGAATGCATTAGATCAGAGAATCTCTTGCATAGTTTGGGATTTGTAGAGGCAAAAATGATGTCATCTACATATATTTGCACTACCAAAATTTTATCATGATGCATCTTAGTAAAAAAGGTCCTATTTACCATGCCTCTAGAGAACTTTTATTCTGAAAGGAAACTAGCTAAGGTTTCATACCAAGCTCTTAGAGCTTGCTTTAGACTATAGAGAGCTTTATGCAATTTAAAAACATATGAGGGATGAGTAGAAGAGATAAAATCTGGTGGTTGTTCAACATAAACCTCTTCCTTTAGTTTTCCATTCAAGAAAGCACTCTTAACATCCATCTGGTAGACTTTAAACTTCTTAAAAGTAGCATAAGCAAGAAAAATCCTGATTGCTTCTAGCCTTGCAATAGGAGCAAAGGTTTGATCATAGTCAATGCCTTCCTCTTACCTATAGCCTTGAGCAACAAGCCTAGCCATGTTTCTCACAATTACACATTGGGCATCATGTTTGTTTTTGAATACCCACTTGGTTCCGATTACTGGATAGCCTTTGGGCCTTGGAACCATGTCCCAAACTCTGCATCTCTCAAATTGACAGAGCTAATCTTACATTACAATAATCTAGTGCCGATCTTGCTCTGCATCAGTTATAGATTGAGGCTCAACTTGAGAGAGGAAACAAGTATACATCACATTTTGGTTGAGTTGATGCCTTGTCTGTACACCTATTGACATGTCCCCAATCACTTGAGATCTCGGGTGATCCCTTAGTGTGATAAGGTCAGTGGGTGGAGTTGGTTCAGTAACAGTATTTGAAGTTAATTCCTCTTGTGGAGTAATGTCTACTGTTGAAGGAGGTTCAACCACTTCCAAAAATTCTTCTTCACTATCTTCATCAGCTTGTGGAGGAGGATGTGATATGACCTTTTGTGTAAGGTTTAACTCACCCAATTTCTCACACAAGTGAGGTACCTGTAATAGATCTGAGGTAGAAGAATCCTTCTCTTTATAATACATGTTAGCTTCATCAAATGAAATATGTACAGATTCTTCTATTTTAAGGATGATTTATTGAAAACCCTATAACCTTGCTATCCTGGGATTATCCAAGAAAAATTCCCTCTGTAGCTTTAACTTCAAATTTTCTAATGTGTTTCTTATAATTGTTATGAATGAAACATCTACACCCAAAAATTCTAAAGTAATCAATTTTAGGTTTCTTCCCTTTGAGTAATTCATAGGGGGTCTTACTCTTAAGTTCTATTCAACACATAGTTTGCTGTGCTCACAGCCTCTGCCCAAAAGGATAGGGGCATGTGTGCATCTACAAGCAATGTTCCTGCAGATTCAATGAGGGTTCTGTTTTTTCCTTTATGCTACCCCATTTTGTTGAGGAGTTCTAGGAGCAGAGAAACAATGTCGGATACCTTCCTCCTCACAGAATCTTTGCATGGGAAGAGATTCAAACTCAGTACCATGATCACTTCTGATCAATGCAACTGGAGTAAAATACTCAATCATTATGCTCTTAAGAAAGTCAATAAGGACTTTAAAGTTATCTGACTTGTTTCTCAAGAAGAACACTTAAGAGAATCTAGAGAAGTCATCTACAATAACTAGAGTGTAAGACTTCCCTCCTAAGCTTTGTACAACAATGGGTCCAAAAAGATCCATATGTAGCAAGTACAGAATCTTAGGTGAGTCACTCTAATTAATTAACTTAAAGCTATTTTTAGTTTACTTGACTTCTTGATAAGCCTTGCATAAGCTTTCCTTTTTATAGGGGCCAGAAGGCAATCCTCTGACAAGGTTATCCCTAGATAGTTTAGAGATGTTCTTAAAGTTAACATGACCTAGTCTCTTATGCCAAAGAATATTTTTATTAATAACTTGATTGAATAAACATAATTCTGAACTAGCAGAGTTAAAGTTTACCAGTTATATATTCCCTTGTCTACAACCTGTTAAAACAGTTTGGTTATTTGAAGAAATAATATATTTGGAATTAGTAAAGGAAACCTGATAACCTGCATCACATAACTGACTTATGGATATTAGGTTATGTTTGATACCATTTACATATGCCACTTTTCTAAAAGTGACAGCTCCACTGTTGAAGTCTCCATAGCCTTCAGTTTGTCCAAAATTGGAATCTCCAAAGATCACACTTAGACCCAACTTTGCCTTGAAATTGATTAGGCTGTCCTTACATCCAGTCATGTGATTTGAGCTCCCACTATCCAGATACCACTTATTTTTAGTGATAGTATAGTTCTTCACCTGCAAGGAAACAAGTTAGATGTTTTTGACCGAAGTCACCTTGGGTCCTTGTTTCTTTTCCTAAGAAAAACTTGAAATATAAGAACATTCAGGTTGGCTTTTATACCTTAAGGGGTGAAATATTCTTGGTGGAATTATCCATTTGGTGAATGGGTTGATATTCTCCCTAGGTTGATTAAGGTGATTATTATACTTTCTGTTGGAGTTGAAGTTTCTGTAAGATTGATCTGAGATCGAAAAACTCTGGTACGTTCGTCGACCTGAGGTCGACGAATTGGGATAAGATCTTCGATCTCTGCTCGAAGAATGAAAGTATTTATTCTCAGGGCACCAATATCGTCGATCTCTGGTCGACGAACCACACTAGTTTCGTCGATCGTGGATCGAAGAATAACTATTGTTATAGTTGTAATTCGGAGTTCGTCGTTCTGAGGTAGACAAACTGTACATATTTTGTCGATTTGAGTTCGATGAAATCTGTTGAACATTATTGTAGTTATTTTTCTTCTTGTTCTTAGATTTTTGTTTGAGTTCCATTTGTTTTAAGACTTCATTTACTTTGTCTATTTGTTTAGTATTCTTCTTACCCTTATCTGAAATGAAATTTACAGGTTTAGATAAATGAATCTTCTGCATTAATGGTTGTTCACTAGATGATGCACCTTTTCCTAGTTTACTGTTATTTGCCCTAGCATTTAGAGTACTAGTTATGTCTAACAGTTTTAAACTTCTACCATTAAGTGATTCATCTAATTTCTTGGGTTTGCTTAATTCAGTCTTTAAGAAAGCAATTTGTTCATTTGCTGAGGTAAGTTCATCTTTTAGTTTAGCATTTTCAGCAATGTACTTATCTTGTTTAGTTAATCTTTCTCTGATAAGTTTGATTTCCTTCTCATAGCATATTAGATCTAATCATAGATTTTTACATTCAGTTTTAAATTCTTTTGAATCAAAATCATAGGATGCTATTACCTCATCCTCTATAGATAGAGACCTTTCATCTTCTGAAGCTTCAACCTCTAACTGACTGCTGGAATTATCTATTGTCATTAGGTAAACTTCCTTGGCCTTATCTTCTTCTTCATCATCACTGAAGCTGGAGGATGATGACTCTTCCTCAGTATCACTCCAGGTTTCCACAACAAACCCTTTCTCCTTCCTCTTATGTTTGCTGGAGGAGGGCTTGCTATGATATGTTCTTCTGGAATCCTTTTCTCTTATTTTGTCCATCTTCTGAGTTTCTGGACATTCTGAGATGAAGTGTCCAGGCTTCCTGCATCCAAAACAGACAATTTCCTTAGATGGAGTCTTGTCATACCTTGGCTTATCATCTTGCCTTGATTACTTTTTTCTGAAGTCCTTCTTTGCCATCTTGAAGAATCTTTTGGCAAAGAGGCTCATTAGATCTTCATTGACTGGAGTCCCTTCAGACTCTTCAGCAGCCTTGAATGCAATGTTGTGCTCCTTCCTGATAGGTGTTAGAGTCTTCTGTGCAGCTGCTGCTTCTCTCACCTTCATTAATTTTTCATAGGATTTTAGCTTTCCAAAAAGTGATTCAGTAGAGATTTCTGTCATGCTTCTGGCTTCTCTGATTGGCCAGATTCTTGAATCCCATGTGCTAGGGAAGCACATAAGGATTTTATCATTGATTTCTGTCAGAGTGATGTCCTTGTCCAAGGTCTTTAGCTCATTGATGATTGAGCTATGCCTGTTGTACATATCACTCACTAACCCAGCTTCATCCTTCTTGAAGTTCTTATATTATGAGATGAGATTGGATCTCCTATCCTTTCTCTCATCAGCAGATCCTGCCACCATCTGATTTATAAAATCCCAGATGGATTTGGCTGAAGTGCACTCAACCACCTTTTGAAATATATCATCAGACATAGTTTGAGCTAGAATGTTCATGGCTTTGTCATCTACAATCTTAGCTTTCCTCTGTGAATTTGTCCAATCTGGAGGTGGAATAACACTCAGATTTGTTGAAGTGGATGGGGTGGAAGACACTGGAGTTGGTGGTCCTGTCAAAATTGAATTGAATATGTCTTCATCAATAGAGTTCATATAGAGTTTTATTCTTGCCTTCCAGATGGCAAACTTGGTTAAGTTGCAAACTGCAGGTCTGGTGCCGGCGATAGAAAAAAGTTCAAAAATTTAACTTTTTCGGATAAAAATACTAAATCTGTTATCACTACTACTTCGAACATAAATTCTCAAAACATTTTGAAAAATTCTCCAACCCATTTATCACATGTGCCAATTGTAATTAGTTTGGTCACTCCTCTCACACTTGAAGGAAGACAGACCATTATTTTATTAAATAAGTTTGGGTACCTAAGGCTCCACCTATACTATGGGAGAAACTACTTGGGTAACTAGATCTTTACTCTCATCCTCTATCTAGGTGTGTTGGGAGGCTAAGAAAGAGGAAGACGTGTGGTACTTGGACTCAGGATGTTCAAAGTACATGACAGACAACAAGTCAAAGTTCCTTAGCCTAGAAATGAAGAAAGGAGGAGTTATTACTTTTGGCGACAACAGTAAAGGAAGGATGATAGGCATTGTACTAGTAGGTAATGATTCTTTTACTATATAAAATGTTTTGAATGTCAAAGGTTTAAAACACAATTTGATTTCTATAAGTGAGTTATGTATTATTAGTCTAAATTTTTTATTTGACTCTTATACAAACCTTTACAAATTTTTTGATTCCAAAACAAATGATATTGTTCTTACTGCACCAAGGTCTCAAAATGTTTATATGATAAAATTTCATGATCTTTCACATTCATCCCTAAAATGTTTTATGACAAAAAATGAGGAGTTAGATTTATGGCATATGTGACATGGTCATTCTAGTACCAAGTTAATTTTAAAATTGTCAAAAGATAAATTATTTAAATGATTACCTATTTTAAGTGGAAATTTATCTTCTTTATGTTCACTATGTTAAAAAGGAAAATTTTCAAAGTCTTCTTTCAAAAGCAAAAATGTTATTTCTACTACTAAACCTTTACAATTGATTCACATGGATTTATTTGTTCCAATTACTACATAGTCTAAGAGGGAGAAAATACACTTTTATTTTGATTGATGAATATTCACGTTTTTGTTGGACAATTTTCTTAACTTCAAAATCCGATGCATTCTTAGAATTTACTAAATTATGTATGTTGGGAATTATGCCCTACAATGTTCCTCAGGATTTGAAGAGGCATCACCAATCATGCTAAGGGGCATAATGTTTTTGATGGGTTCTCTAGTTCATGCATGCAGGTAGTCCATGATTGGACATGTGAAGAAAATGAGTTTGGAGGTAAACTCAAAATTCGTTGAGCTCAGTCTGAAGTTTGTCGAGCTTAGTTTGCAATTCGTCGAGCTCAGTTTAAAGATCGTCGAGCTCTGCTCAACACTTGTCGCGTTGAAGATAGAAAAATTGACTAAGGCAAAAAGCACTAAGACTGCTGAGAAGATCAAAGTTTATCGAGCTCAGCCCACAGATCGTCAAACGCAGCTAAAGCCAGAAAAACTATGTAACGTCCCAAAACTCGAATATGAATGGGTAGTGTTTTTGAGAGCTTTGGAGACATTATGGTTTCACATGGCCTATGACACGGGTGTGTCCAGAGCAGTGTCCTTTTCTGGAAGTTGCTGAGTTTTACTGAGTGTTGAACATGGCCTGGGTCATGGGCATGTCAGGGTCGGACATGGCCATGTCCAGGGCGGACACATATGTGTACAAAGTAGTGTCCTACTCTGTGTTTACCGGGATGTGTCGAGTGAGCAAGATGCCCGGGGACACGGCATGTCCAAAGCCATATCCTATTCAGGTTTGATGGTTTAAGCATCGGTTGAGACACACAGCCTGTGACATGGGCGTGTCTAGGGTTGATGCGGGCATGTCCAGGGTTAACACGGGCATGTCAAAGACCGTGTCCTGATTTGGAGATCGATGAATTCTTGTATGAATGTGAGACACGGCCTGTTACACAGGCATGTCACAAGCCGTGTACGGTCCCAGGAAGACGATTTTAAAGGCGAATTAGGGCCTTTCATTTCATTTAAGAGGGATCCGATGGCCCGAGATTCTCCCTGGTGGTATCAGGCTGGGAAACGAGGGTTTATGCCTCATTCCATTTGGCCATTTCTCTTCCTAAGTGGTAGAGAGAGGGGAGAGAAAATGGTGAAAAAGGAGGAGTTCTGGCCATTGTTGGAGCTTCAGAGCTCCGAATCGCTAGCCAAGCCCAGATCTGCGTAGGCGAGTCCGTTGCAGTGGTTTTCATTTGGCTAGTTTTCCATGGCGCTGAAGCGAACCTCTAGGGTAACGATTCTCTACTTGGACATGTGAAGTCCTGTTCCTTTTGCATGGGAAACTCTCTCCCGCGAGTGGGCAGTGAGCGTGAGATATTCCTTCGGGTAGATATGATTTATCCCCGTAATCTTGCATATAGAGTCCGAAATCGAAGTACGGGCATAGGCATGGTGTGTGAAGCCTATCCAGACATGTTGGTCTGGATCGGTGATGTTTTCATTATGCATGTATTACCGGAGAAGTCTCCATGCCGGTTTGTTATTTGCGGGTTTCTACATGGTAGATTGCACCAGGGAGCCTTGGGGACTAACGCTAAGGAGCAACCGAAAAACTGGGCAGAAACGTATTTCTGCCAGGCACCGCGTGACATTAGTAACATTGCCGACTGTAGCTCTGTTATTGTGAGGCCCATCTCTTTGAGACCTGGGGGCCAGTGTTGTGAGGTTGTATGCTCTGGGAGCCCAGTTTGTTTGGTCTGCGAGCCAAACTTGTGTATAATCGGGTTATATACTATTGTTTGATCGATACTTCATTATTCGAGAAAGCTTAGCCCGTGCCGATGACATAAATTGACATGGCAATGTGAGCAACGGGTGAGTGGAACCGTACCAACTCTATGTGGTTCGGTTAAAGAGACCTAATGTACGTGGCACTTACCGATGGAATATATGGCGGGTCTTAGGCTTCGGCCGGAGAGACTAAAATGCTCACGATGTTTGCCATCCTGGGGGCGGTGGTGAAGCCTCGGAATGGACCAGATTCCCCGAGAATGGGACCTAAGTGCACGGGGTGTGTGGCCGTGCGTGCCTACGCCTGTGGTGAAGTGTGCTTAAATTGTACTTTAACTATCATGTTTGATTATACTAATGAAATGCAGGGAAGGAGCACCGCCGCCCTGATTAAGCAGCGGGGTCGTTATAATTTGGTCAGCTTTAGCTGACCGTTGCCTTATTGGCCACCATGTAGTGGATTGTTCTTATGCAGGAACAAGTGAGCCTAGTGGAAAATAGCGGGTTGAAGCCCTTGGTGTTGTGCTGGCCCTTGAAGGCCAAAGCAAAGTGTTTTATTTTTATACTATCTTGTATGGCCGGCTTGTGAGCCTATGTATGTAAGAAACGTTTATTGATCAAACTAATGTAAGGCCATAAGGCCAAAGTATTGGTGTATATTATTTCATTCCTTTTGTGGCTGTAGTGGACATTCATGTATTATGTATGGGTTCTTATAACTATTTTGAAAACTTCCTCTAGAATGCTATGAGTTAGGATGCGTATTCCTATGCATTTAATTTACTATTCTTTTGCAATTCCACTAACTGTATGTGGAATATGGTGTGGGGCCCCGACTGGACCTTCTGTTATATTCCATGTGACAGATGTGGGTATTACAATTTGGTATCAGAGGCAGGCTTCGGCCTTGCTTATTTGAATTCGTGGACAAATTCTTTTAAGGGGAGGTGAGCACATGTATGTGCGTCATCGTTATAACATGAAAAGAACCCATGAATGTCCACTTAGAAATGAAAATACACATGTTTAAGGAACCTGCGTGTTCCTATAATTGCTTTTGACTCAGGGAACGCACTCAGTGGATGAGTATTTGCATGCGTTTGTCTTGATAAGGAGATACCTAGAGTTTGAGATGGAGAATGAATAGACCACAGTTAATAGATTTTACAATGGTCTGCGTGATGATTTATGACTGCTATTGGTAGGACCAAAGCTACTTGGATTTCGAGCGTTGGTGGAGTCGGCTAGATCTTTGGAAGAAGATTTGGCAAAAGTCAACCATACGTCAGAGTTCAGGGTACCGAACTCGGCAGCTTTCGCAAAGTCTGAACACTGCAGGAAGGGGAATAAGAGATCTAGAACATCTACTAGTCGAGCTCCATATACTTGCTAAACTTGTGGCAAGTTAGGACACTTAGCCTGAGATTGTCGTGGTGATGACCCAAAGATAAAGAAAGCTAAGTCAGGAGCCGTTGCACGACGACTTCCACTTACTTGCTATACATGTGGCAAGATAGGCCATATTACTAGAGATTGTTGGAGTGGTACTCCAGTGGCAAAGGGATGTAGGTTCTGGAGCAACGGTTGGACGAGAACCAATTAGATGTTATACCTACAATAAGCCGGGTCATATGGCTTGAGACTATTGAAGCGGAAAATCATGGCGAAAGTCAGGTGAAACTTTTGCGAAAATGGGAAAGCTGGTAGAGTTAACCGCATCCCATCGAGCTCCAGCTCAACTGAGAGATTATAACCTTGGCCAGCAGGAGGCCATCAAGCAAGGAGACATCATGTCAGGTATGCGCTAGAGCTTAGCGTTAGTGTTTTCCCTACCTTACGTCTTATGCTTTGGTTGTATGATTGCTATGTTTTACGGTTCGTTACGATTTTGGACGTTCCGGCTCGAGAGCTTTTCAATACAGGAGTTTCACACTCCTTCCTATCTGAGATCTTCATGTCTCATAATGGAGTACCTACTTCAGTGGCGAAAGATAAGTTGGATGCGTTGTTACCGAATGGGTGTTCGATTTGTGCGAAAAGAGTTTGTGCTTGAGAGTGCGAATAGGAAGTCAAGCCTTTGACATGGAAGCAGCTATTCTGCCTAGTGGAGTTTAAGGGAATCAGTGGCATGGACTAACTCTCAGAGTAGCATGCTTATATTGTTTTACAACTCAAAGGAGTCACACTAGGACTGAACACCTAGCGTAGGACTAAGTTAAAAGTACGATAGTGTGTGGAGTTGTTCTCCACCCCGTTAGAGTCTAAGAAACCCAAGCCTGATTGGGTTTGTATTCCGATGGTGTCAGAATTTGCTGACGTGTTCCCTAAAGATCCCCCTGGAGCTCCACCTTAAAGGGAGATCAATTTCACCATTGAGTTGGTGACAGGTGCCAAAACAATATCGCAGTCTCCTTACCGCTTAGCACCGAGGGAAATGGAAGAGTTGAATGCATAACTTCAGGAATTGATAGAGCAGGGGTTATGTGCATCAAAGTTAGTCACCTTAGACCGCATCGGTCCTCTTTGTTAAGAATAAATACAGAATATTATGACTATGCATTGATTATTGGGAGTTGAATAAGCTAACGAAAAAGAATAATTATCTGATTCCAAGGATTGATGATCTGTTCAACCAGCTGGTGGGGTCAACTATGTACTCAAAGTTGGATCTGAAATCTGGATAATATCAGCTGCAGATAAGGGACAGTGACATTCCCAAGACGGCTTTCAGCACACGTTATGGGAATTATGAGTTCGTTGTCATGTCGTTTGGGCTGACGAATGCGCCATTCATGTTTATGGATTTGATTAATAGAATGTTCGGAGAATACTTAGACCAGTTCATGCTAGTCTTTATCGACGATATACTGGTGTACTCGCAGTGTGAGGAGGATCATTTCAAGCACTTGCATATGGTGTTGGAGACATTGAGGAGGAACCAACTGTATGCCAAGTTCTCCAAATGCGAATTTTGGTTGTCCTCGGTAGCGTTCCTTGTTCACGTGGTTAGTGGAGTTGGTATTGCGGTAGATCTGACAAAGATGGTTGCTATACGGGAGTGGCCTGTGTGGTCTAAGGTGGAGGAAGTCTGGAGTTTTCTGGGGCTTACCGGCTATTACAGGCACTTCGTAGAGAACTTCTCGCAGATAGCATTGCACCTCACTACTCTGACAAGGAAGGATCAGAAGTTCGTTTGGTTGCCTGAATGCGCACAAGCTTTCGAAGAACCGAAGTGTCGTTTGACCACGACACCTGTGTTATGTTCTCCTTGTGGTTCTGAAGGCTTTGAGGTTTACACTGACGCCTCTGGGAGTGGGTTAGGCTGTGTTCTACTTTAGCACGGGTCGGTGATAGCCTATGGATCACGTCATTTAAAGGTGCATGAGAGGAACTACATGGTCCATGATTTGGAGTTGACGGCTGTGGTATTCACTCTCAAGCTTTGAAGGCATTACCTGTACGGAGTAAAGGTCGACATTTATTCAGATCACAAGAGTTTGAAATATCTGATTGATCAGAAGGACCATAACATGTGCCAACGTAGGTGGATGGAGTTCCTTGGGGACTACACCTTCAAGAATCATTATATTCCAAGGGAAGGGGAATGTTGTGGCAGATGCTCTGAGTCGTAGAATTCCGGCATAGGCCAACTGGTTGTAGATGCATGTTGAGCGACTCGTTCATGATTTGGAGGCTTTGGGGATCTCATATGTTGACAAGGGATCTAGTGCTATTGCATGTTTGAGTTGGACAGAGGTTCAATACGACCTTGCAGACATGATTTGACAGGCTTTGGAGTTGGACGTAAGCTTGAAACGTCGCTTGGCAGAGTCCGTGGATGGGTCAAATGACCAGTTTTATGTTGACGACGACCTTGTATGGAAAGGTGGTATGTTGTGCGTCCCTAATGTTGGGAAATTATGAGAAGAATTGATGTACGAGGCGCATTTTACCAAGTACTCAATTCACCCTGGGAGCACAAAGATGTTTAAAGACATGAAGAGGCTATTCTGGTGGCCAGGTATGAATAAATACATAGCGCTATACGTGGCGAAGTGTCAGACTTGTGCCTTGGTGAAGGCCGAATGCCAGAAGCCATGTAGATATCTAAAGTCCTTGCCTATGCCGGAGTGGAAGTTTGATGTCATCTCTATGGATTTCATGCACGGTTTGCCAAGATCGCACAAGGGAAACGACGCTATTTGGGTAATTGTTGATCGTTTAACGAAGATGTCACATTTTATACCCAATAGGAAGGATGATTCCATGGAGAAGCTAGCGAAGCTTTATGTTTATAATATAGTCCGTTTTCATGGTGTAAAACAGAGCATCGTTAGTGACCGTGATGGTCGGTTCACATCCAACGATTGGAGGCTCATTCATCAGTTGTTGGGTACCAAGCTGGACTTCAGAACAACTTTTCACCCACAGACAGATGGGCAAACTGAAAGGGTGAACTGGACGATGGAAGACATGCTTCATATGTGTGTATTGGATTTTTGTAATAGGTGGGAGGATCATCTTTACATGATTGAGTTTGCATACAATAACAGCTACCAAGCCAGTATTCAGATGGCGCCCTTTGAGGCTCTATACGGAAGGAGGTGTCGTACACCTTTGCTTGGGTAGAAACAAGAGAATCGAAGTTTTATAAGCGAAGAGAGGTTGTAGATGCTACATTAACTATTCAGTTGATTTAGGAACGACTACTAATTGCTCAAGATAGACAGGCCAGGTACTACAATGCCAAGCATGAGAACGTGGAGTTTGTGGTGGGCAACTGTGTATACCTCAAGATAAAGCCGTTTAAAGGCGTATCAAGGATTCGAGGCTTAAAGAAGCTTAGTCCGAGGTATGTTGGGCCTTTTGAGATCTTGGAGCGAGTTGGTGAAGCCGCCTATCAGTTGTCTCTTTCGGTAGAACTGAGGGGATTGCATGGTGTATTTCACATTTCGGTCCTACGCAAAGACGTGAAAGAACCAGCGTAGGTGGCTGTTGCGGATCAAGTATCAGTCGATAGTGGGCTAACAATGAAAGTTAGATCCATTCGGATCGGGGATACTGAGGTCAAACATTTATGGAACAAAGCTATCAGGATGGTCAAGGTCTGATGAGACAATTGTGGTCGTGAGGAGCTTTCATGGGAGCGAGAGCAGACCATGCTTGAGGAGTATCCCAAGCTTTTCTACTCTGGTCCAATTTAACTTTGTGTACTTTTCCATTCTGTAATTTCGGGATGAAATTCTTTTAAGGGGGGGGGGGGGTATTTTAATGCCCCAAAACTCAAATATGAATGGGTAGTGTTTTTGAGAGATTTGGAGCCATTATGGTTTACACAGCCTGTGACACGGGTGTGTCCAGATCCGTGTACTTTTATGGAATTGGTTGAGTTTTACCGAGTGTTGCACACGACCTGGGACACGGGCGTGTCCTGGTCGGACACGAGCATGTCCAGGGCGGACACGGGTGTGTCCAAAGTCGTTTCCTGCTCTGTGTTTGCCGGGCTATGTCGAGTGAGCAACATGCCCTGGGACACGGGCATATCCAAAGACATGTCTTGTTCGGGCATGACGGTTTCAGCATCGGTTGAGGCACACAACCTGTGACACGGGCATGTCCAGGCTTGACACGGGCGTGTCCAGGGTTAACATGGGCGTTTCAGAGACCATGTCCTGATTCGGAGATCGACGAATTCTTATACGAATGTGAGACACGGCCTGTGACACGGGCATGTCACAAACCATGTACGGTCCCAGGAAGATGATTTTAAAGGCAAATCATGGCCTTTCGTTTCATTTAAGAGGGATCTGATGGCCCGGTATTCTCCCGAGTGGTATAAGGCCGGAAAATGAGGGTTTATGCCTCATTTCATTTAGCCATTTCTCTTTCTAAGAGGTAGAGAGAGGGTAGAGCAAAAGGTGAAGAAGAAGGAGGAGTTCCGGCCATTATTGGAGCTTCGGAGCTCCGAATCGCGAGCCGAGCCCATATCTGCGGAGGCGAGTTCGTTGCGGTGGTTTTCATCGGGCTAGTTTTCTATGGCGCCAAAGCGAACCTCTAGGGTAACGATTCTCTACTTGGACATGTGAAGTCCTTTTACTTTTGCATATGAAACTCTATCCCGCGAGTGGGCGGTGAGCGTGAGATATTCCTTCGGGTATATATGGTTTATCCCCGTAATCTTGCATATAGAGTCCGGAATCGAAGTATGGGCATAGGCATGGTGTGTGAAGCCTATCCGAACATGTTGGTCTGGATTGGTGATGTTTTCATTATGCATGTATTGCCGGAGAAGACTCTGTGCCGTTTTTTTTCGGGTTTCTATATGGTAGATTGCAGCAGGGAGCCTTGGGGACTAACCCCAAGGAACACTCAGAAAACTATACAGAAACGTATTTCTACTAGGCACCGCACGACATTAGTTACACCGCCGATGGTAGCTCTGTTATTGCGAGACCTGTCTCTTTGAGACCTGGGGGCCAGTGTTGTGAGGCTGTGTGCTCTGGGAGCCCAGTTTGTTTGGTCTGCAAGCCAACCTTGTGCATAACCGGGTTATGTACTATTGTATGATCGATACTTCTAGATTCGAGGAAGCTTGGCCCGCGCCGATGACTTAAATTGACATGGCGATGTGAGCACCGGGTGAGTGGAACCGTACCCACTCTATGTGGTTCAGTTAAAGAGACCTAATGTACGTGGCACTTACCGATGGCATAGAGGGCAGGTCTTAGCCTTCGGCTGGAAAGACTAAAATGCTCACAATGTTTGCCGTCCTCGGGGCGGTGGTGAAGCCTCAGAATGGACCGGATTCACCGAGAATGTGCCCTGAGTGCACGGGGTGTGTGGCCGTGCATGCCTACCCTATGGTGAAGTGTGCTTAAATTGTACTTTCACTATCATGTTTGATTATACTAATGAAATGCAGGGAAGGAGCACCGCCGCCCCGATTAAGGGGCGGGGTCGTTATAATTTGGTCAGGTTTAGCTGACCGTTGCCTTGTTTGCCACTGTGCGGTGGATTGTTCTTATGCAGGAACAGGTGAGACTAGTGGCAAATAGTGGGCTGAAGCCCTTGGTGTTGTGCTGAACCTTGAAGGCCAACGAGAAGTGTTTTATTTTTATATTATCATGTATGGCCGGCCTGCGAGCCGAAGTATGTAAGACACTTTTATTGATAAAACTAATGTAATGCCATAAGGCCAAAGTATTGGTGTATGTTATTTCAATCCTATTGTGGTTGTAGTGGACATTCATGTGTTATATATGGGTTCTTATAACAGTTTTAAAAGCTTTGGCTAGAATGCTCTGAGTTAGGGTGCGTATTCCTATGCTGTTAATTTGGTATTCTTATGTAATTCCACTAACTGTCTGTGGAATATGGCGTGGGGCCCCGACCAGACCTTCTGTTATATTCCATATGATGGATGGGGGTGTTACAAACTGACTAAGCCAAAAAGTGCTGAGACAGCTAACATAGCTGAGAAGAATGCGTTGAGACCACTGAGACAGCTGAGACAACTGAGAAGAATGTGTCAGCTTAACCACTGAGACAAAACTAGATGGATCTCTCTAAGTCCAGAAGCGTTGAGTGAAGCAGGTTCACTCAACGCTTCTAATGAAGAAGGAAGCGCTGAGACAAAACTAGTTGGATTTCTCTAAGTCCAGAAGCGTTGAGTGAAGCAGGTTCACTCAATGCTTCTAATGAATAATTAAGCGCTGAGACAAAACTAGCTGGATTTCTCTAAGTCCAAAAGAGTTGAGTTAAGCAGGTTCACTCAACGCTTCTAATGAAGAAGGAAGCGCTGAGACAGTTAAGAGGAAAACCACTTAGACAGAAGATAGTCTCTGCTGTGAAGCAAAAATCACTGAGACCGCAGTGAAGATAACGCTGAGACAGAAACATGTCTCAACTGATAAGAAGAAAGCGTTGAGACAAAGGCCAGTCACAGCTGTTAAGAAGAAACCGCTGAGATCGCTGAGACAGAACTGCTCAGACAAATCCAGAGAAAATTCACAAGTCCAGAAGCGCTGAGAGCCAAGACAAATGGCGTTGAGTGACTTAACATCACTCAACGCTTTATGGATTTCAGGAATATTTTCTAAGTTCAGATGGTGATGACCATTGCTTACATCATCAAAGTCAACTTACATGTAGCCGTTGCGGGAAACCGCAGTGGCGCCGAAAGATGCCTTGTCCTTTTCTGAAGAAGGTGGGGCTCACCAATCCTTGGCTAGACCCACATACAAGTATTCTATTGATTCAAATCAACGCATTTAAAAAGGAAAAACAAAAGGGATTAGTGCGACGAACAACGAATGAAAGAGATCAAATGGAAAAAGGAACAAATGCAGAAAATATAGAAAGGTTGCTATACATCTTCTTCTCCACGAAGCTTGAAAGCTAAAGTCCAGCAGAGATAGCCGCAAAGGCAAAGGAAGTTAGCTGAAGCTCTTCAAGCTCAACAACATAGTTCTTTCTAGAGTAGAGGAGTTGATTCATCCATTCAGCAAGCTGGTAGCTGCTCATCTATGCAGCATAAAAGAGTTAGCTGTATAAGAGGACTAATTCCTTCGACAGCAAGTGTGTTGGGCTTATATTTGCTCAGTCCTTCAAGGTAGACTCGGAGATTTATCTCTGAGTCAGTTATTTATTTTTCTTAAGTTATTCTATACTCTCTTCCTATAGAATTCAATTTATCTAAATCTGAGTGTAGGGCACTTTGTGCCTGAGGTAGGTGACTAATTAAGTCACGAAGGTAGGTTCCCTGTTGGGGTACTGAGGTAGGATCTAAGTGTGGATCTGAGCTGCATGGCTTAATTGCCTGAGATAGGAGAGTGTTGCTCTCTGAGGTAGGATCCAAGTGTGGATATGAGGTAGGGTTGTCCTCCCAGCCTGAGTGTAGGGCCTTGTGCCTGAGGTAGGTGACTGGAGAGTCATTGAGGTGTAGGTGACACCTCAGATCACTATTGGGGTACTGAGGTAGGATCTAAGTGTGGATCTGAGCTGTATGGCTTAATTGCCTGAGATAGGAGAGTGTTGGTCTCTGAGGTAGGATCCAAGTGTGGATCTGAGGTAGGGTTGTCCTCCCAGCCTGAGTGTAGGGCCTTATGCCTGAGGTAGGTGACTAAAGAGTCACTGAGGTGTAGGTAACAAGTGTGTCACTAAGTTATAGGACTTAGAGGAGGCTGAGCTGTAGGTACCTGGTTGGGGTACTGAGTTGGAGGAGTGCTGCAGTACTATGAGAGTAGGGTTATGTTCCTAAAGCTATAGGGCTGAAGAGCCTGAGTTGTAGGCATTAGAAATAAGGCTGAGGTAGGTGATCAGTGGATCACTGAGCTGTAGGAGTCCTGTAGGGCTCTGAGGTAGGAACCCTTATGGTTCTGAGTTTGGATTTTGTGAAGAATCTGTGTAATAGGCTGAGGGCCTGATGTGTAAGCTCTGAGGAGCATATTGGTGGAGTTTGTGCCTAGTCCAATAAATTCGTTGGATAGGTGGGAGGGAAAGTAGATGTATCCAATTGGAGAACATCTATAAATCTTTGTGTTTGTTGTGTGCTTGTTTTTTGATTTATTGCAGGTGCTAAGGATAAGCTCTAGATAGTATAAGTTAATAATAAGCAAAAGAACTGAGAAAATCTCAAACACCTATTCACCCACTCTCTAGGTGATTAGCTAACCTTTAGTTAAATAACTTTCAAGTGGTTTCAGAGGGAGGTTACTCAAAAAGGATTTAACAATCTGAGTATACCTCCAAGGTTAGGTATAAGATAAGATTATGGGGTCTGGAATGAACTATAAGGAGCTAGGGACCATGAAGCTACCCATCTACAGGAAGGAAGGATTTAGCCTATGGAAGCAAAGGGTCAGACTATTCATGGAAGCATCTGACCTCAAGATCTATGTAACGATAGTGGAAGGTCCTTTTGTCCACACAAAGGCTTCCACCATAGATGCTACTATGAGAGTGCCTAAGGCATATTTAGAAATGGAAAGAGATGAAGTGATTCTGTCCACCATGGACAAAAGGGCACAAAATATTATAGCCAGTGCCATTTATGACACAACCTTCCAAAATCTTGTACACTGCATGACCTCCAAGGAAATGTGGACACCCTTGTGATCTACATGGAAGGCTCTAAGGAAGTTTAAGATGATAGAAAGTCCATGCACAATCAAGAGTATGAGGCCTTCAGGCAAAGCAAGTCTGAACAAGTTGCTGACTGTTTTTAAAGGTTCTTTAGAATAGTAAATGAACTAGGAACCTATGGTAGGACCTTCAGCAACTATGAGCAAAATGACAAGTTTCTTAGATCTCTCACTAGATATTGGGACACTAAGATTTGTGTCATTAGGGAAATGGATAAGCTAGCAAACACTCCTCCACCAACACTTTTTGGAAAGATGTAGACCTATGAAATGCAGCTAGCTACTAGACAATAAGAGGAGAAGAGCAGCCAATTCAAGTCCAAGGACAAGTCTGTGTCATTCAAGGCAGAATCCCCAAGAAGAAGCAGAAGAAAGACTCCCTCACCACCAAGGAGGGAAGCTGAATCTAGCTCAAAACATTCTGAGCCAAGCTCATCAGACAACCATATGCCTGATAAAGATCTAGCTGCCTTCTCCAGGAAATTTCAGAAGTTCATAAACAAGGACTGGAAGAGCAGACCATCTTCATCCTCTTATTACAGGAAGTCAGAAAGTGAGGGTTAGATCTGAAATACTCTAGAGGAGGGGTGAATAGAGTATCTTTAAAACTTTAAACCTTTTTGTTGTTAATTAAAACTTCAGAGTATAACAGCTATTTGATACCAATATTTACTGTAAGTAAAAGTGCATACTACGATAACCTAATCTCCCACAGACACACCAAGCCTAAATTAACTAACATAGGTACAACAAACCTAACTAGCACAGGAACAGCAAGAACAAAAGAAAAAGACAGCAACCGGACAATACAACAATATTTATAGTGGTTCCCCCACCTGGGTACATCCACTCTTCTACCACCCTGGTAGGAATCCACTGAGGTTTTTGATCAGGTGACTGCAACCAATGAGCTTTTGATTAGGTGCTCAAAAAAACCAATCCCAAGTCTTTTGATCAGGTGACTTGCAACCAAGGAATAACTTTTGAAGGGAGTTAAAGAACCCTTTGTACAGTGAGGGGATGAGAGAGTGATGGTGTCTTCTCTTTCTCAAATACAACTGAGAAGACTTAGTGGATCTTTGATGTTGACAAAGCTACCCCTAAGTTATAGAATTGTTCAGGAAGATTGAGCTTTGCTTCAGGGTGAGTAGGTCTTCAATCTTTTAGCCGTGACCAGAGTAGATCCAGGAACTTCTTGACTGATAAAGGTTTGTTGTCCTTGAGGAATCCTGGAATGAAGAATGAAGAAGACTCTTGATTTGTATGGATGTTCTTCTTCTTCTTTAGTATCTTGAATTATTTTTTCTGGGCTGGGCTTCTTGTTTCTTGACTCTATATCTGTATTATTGCTTGCTGTCTTTTTTCTATCTTCTCCGAGAAGGAGGAAGAAATCCCTTTTATATTTTCTATAAAATTTTCTTTTATATTTTTGAATTCCTTCCTTCATTGATTGCTGACGGACTTGAGAATATCTGCATTAATTGATTTCCCCAACTGTCCCATTGAAAACCGACAAGTAATTTATCCTGATGAACACCATAATCAATGATGCTTCTAACGGTAATATTCAAAGAATATTAAGTATTGATTATTCAGGAATTACTGCAATAAAATAAGGATAGAAGGAGGGAAAAAAATCTAAGTCTGGATCTTCACAGAAATCGCCAAGCAAAGAATAGAATTCGTCGACCTGGGTCCAGAGTTCGTCGACCTGATAAGTCATGTTCGTCGACCAGATAATTGTTGTTCATCGTCCTGAGATACAAGATCGTCTACCTGAGAACTGCTGACTGCTACTTGATAAAACTTGTCAATACTGTAGTCTAAGTTCGTCAAGCTGAGAACATGAATTCGTCGACTAGAGTTCAATGAAATGATTCTGGACTTAGAATGTTGAAGTAGAGCATCCAGAAATCATCGACCTGAGAATCAAGTTCGTAGAGCTCAGCTCAGAGAATTATCTCTGAGTTCGTCGAGCTGAGCATGACTTTCGTTGAGCTGAGTTCGACGAACGTCTAACTCATTTCCTGAGTCTTTGAAATTTCTCTAAATTTTGAGTCTTCTGCAGTCTGCTGATGGCTGGTCCAAGTAATGTTGACTTGAAGGACATGACTTAAAATCTAGGACACAAACATGACCCTGGGTATACATGTTGGGTCAAACATCCAAGTTTAGTGAACCTAGCCCAAATCCAACTAGGGTTACAACAATCTCCCCCTATTTGGGTGAAGTCAATAATTACAGACACAAAACATTTACAAAGTAAGAAAAATATATCTGGCAGGAAACTTTAAAATATGCAGCAGATATATATATAATGAGCTTTGTATCAGGAAATAAATAAGCAGTTTTTTAAAACATATAGATAGATTAAACAGATTAAGAACTCATTTCATTTTATTTCGCTCCTTGTGCTTCTCCTCTTTAGCTTTATCACCAGGCTGTGTAAACTTGATTTCCCTGTTTGGATTGACTGCTTGAGTCTTTGTCATTGTCATATTAGCAGCTCCAATAATATTCAGGAAATTGTCCCTTGGCACTACAGCTTCTGGATGTAACTTCATATAATCATCAACATTAAAAAATTTGTTAGCTTTGACAAACCTGTTAAGTTCTTCCTTTCTGTATTTGGACATGGTTGAGTATTGAGAGGGATCCTTTCCTTCAACTTTGGCTTTGTTGATCGTAGATAAGCCATCCAATTCTTGGAACCTTGCCATCCTTACAGTTGTAGCTGTTTTTGGGTCCTCAAAAGGTACATCAAGAGATACAGGTTTCTTTGGGCTTTCAGCTTTCTAATGTTCAATAGTTTGTTGCTGCTGATGTTGCTGTTGATGCTGCTTGCCCGAGGAGTAGTACCTGTGCTGGCTGCTTCTAGAAGAGGAGTAGGATCTACCCTGATGCCTCTGATAGGTTTGATACTGGGTAGTCCTTTGAGATGAAGAGCCTGAAGCACCAGCAGTAGGTGGTGGAGGAGGAGGAGGGTCCTTCTTGAATCTCTGTGGAGGAGGTGAATACTTCATGCTTTTCTTCCTTTCTTTTTGTTGATTTTGGACAGCCACATCCAAGCTGGCATGCCCTTGTATGGAGTAATATTTTGAAGAACGTAGTATGGAGTGTCATGTGTTGGGTTTAGTTTTGGAGCAGGAGGTGGAGGAGCTTTTCTCTTCTTAGAAATTTTCCTTTTCTTAGTAGAGAGACTGTCATCTGAATCCTCTTCATCATCTGAAGAGTATTGAGGAGTATCATATAATGCATTTATTTCTTTCAGAGCTTCTGCAGATATCAAGGGTTTTTCTCCCTGGAAGGAGCTGAAGGAAGAGCTTGAGCTAGAGCAGGAGAACTGTACACATCAATGCTTTCAACAACTGATTTATTATCTTCTTCTATATCAGTCATGATCAACTCATCAAGATCAGGCATGAGGCTATCATCCATAATGAATGTTGGAGCAGAAATGACTTTAGGAGGGGATGAAATAATGAGGGAATCAGTTCTGGGTGGAGATGGAATGACAGGAGCCTCTATAATAACAAAACTATCTTTGAGTTGCTTGACAACTTTAGGGCTTATTGGGGAGGTATATGGAACTATAGCCAAAGATGGCTTTATGCTGTATTCTAGAAGAGAATTCAAATAAGCTGTATCAAACATATTCAACAAATTCAAAATATTTACTGTGGGATTTATAATGCAATCACTAACAGTGTCTATTTCAGCCAAAACATGCTCATCCAAATCCATATCAGATTGAATGAAATTAAGTAAATCAATTAAATCATCAGCTGCTGTTGCATCTGCATCTTCTTCTACTTCTGCTTCTACTTCTGCTACTGCATCAGCTGCTTCTTCTTCTTCTACTACTGCTGTTGCTGTTACTTCTGCTACTACTGCTGCTGCTTCTTCTTCACAGAGTATCTCCCCCTACCTGGTTTCAGTGGATACTGGAGCCAGAACCCTAACTGAAGAAGGAGAGATGGAGAGAGCAGGGATTTGAGCAGCAAGGGAAGAGATGGAGATAGCAAGAGGGGAAATAGCCTCTGCTATTAGGGTCTTGAGGATGGGAGTGAGAAGTTATAGAAGAGGTGGAATGTTGGAGGGGTCCAGTGGCAGGAATGCAGGAGATGTCTCATTGGGGACAGAATTGGGGATGGGAGATGATGGTGGAGGAGGAGGTATAAGTCTTGCATAGGTTCATCTGGGAAGTAGGAGTATGAAGGGGGGATGAGTAGATTGAATGATGGTAGGGATGACAGATTGGAAAAGGGGAATGTCAGCCAAATGTGGTGGTAGTGGAGATGAGGGTGGCGATGGAATTGGTGTGCCATCTGGGGAGTGAGTGGATGTATGAAAGTGAATATGAGTTTGTGATGGAGGTACTGAAGATGAGTGAGTTGGTGTACCATGGGGGGATGGAGGTGGAGGAATGTGGACTGTGGTATGGACTAGGGAATGACTTGATGAGGGGAGTTGGTGTACCATCTCAGGATTGCTTTGGATGACTGGATGTGGTGGAGGTGGAGGAGGGACGTCCTCAGTAGTGTAGGGAGTGGCTGGATCAGCCCTTGTACTCTCAGAAGGCCTGGAGGAAGAGGAAGAAGCCTTGGATGTCTTGGTGATGGTCCTCTCCCACCTGCCAAAGAGGGCATATGTGAGCCTCTTGTAGGCATTTATGAATATGGTCGGTGTGACTAGGGATACAACAACCTTTTCCTGGAGGAAGATTCCCAGAATTCTTCCAAAGCACACCTGCTTTTTGGTGTTCTTTTTCCTAATCAGCTCAAACATAATCTTGGCCCAATTTACAGGCTTCTTATTCACCACAGCACACATCACTAGGAATTGATGCCTAGTGATGTAGTCATGGGCTTTGTGCTTGCCCAACAATACTTTCCCCACAATATCTGCTAGAAAATTATACTCAGCAGATAGATGCTTCTTTAGAAGCTTGTTGGGGGTTGCTCCAGAATAACCCATCTTATTTAACATTTCAACAAATTCTTCATTATCAATTTCCAACTCTGCTTCACCATTAGTTAACCTAAAAATTTCAGTTAAAGCTGCGGGGGTAAGTGATACTGCATAACCCGATATTATTCCTGTCATGGTGTCTTCATCTGTGGTGGAGGAAGTGTAGACCCATTCCCTGATCTCTACACTAGCCAGCTTGATTCTGGTGGACATCAGATCCTTTAACTGTGGATCTTCAAGCAGTTTCAGGATGTCCAGGAATATTGGATCTGAGTGTTGAAATGACTCGAAGTCTATATCAAATCCAGTATCAAATTTCATTGCTGTAAGACTGCCCGCTGGAATCGCCATAGTGCACCTGCAAGAGACAAGAGAGATCAAGTGCAATGGATTTGAAAGCGCGGGACAGAGGTCGAAGAAAAACCTAGATATATGGTTTTTCAGAATATGAATCGACAAACTCCGTTCCACGAAAAATAAAAGAATTCTTCGATCTGAGGTCGACGAAACATTTTGAAGTTAAATAATTCATCGGGCTTGGTCTGAAGATTTGAAAACATTTCGCCGAGCTCTGTTCGGCGAAACGTTTCTGAAGAAGATTCATCGATCTCCGTTCGACGAAAACAACTTCACTAACAAAGAGTTCATCGATCTACGTTCAGCGAATATCTCTAGAACTTTTCTTCTGTTCGTCGATCTTCGTTCGATGAACTTTGAAAAAATCGTCGAGCATAGACAGAAATTAAACTAAAGCTTCTCCATTGATCATTCCAAGCTGATTTATAAAGAATAAGTGATTTCTTTCATCCAGGGGTATGGTGAAAATATCTGCTCTTTGTAAATCAATGTAGATATAAGCAAGTTTAATTTTGTTTTTGTCTACACACTCTCTAATGAAATGATGTCTAATGTCTATATGCTTAGTCCTTCTGTGATGGACTGGATTTTGTGCTATATATATAGAACTTATGTATCACATAAGAAAGTTTAATTATTTAAGTTGAACTCATAGTCCAGGGTTGGTTTTGA